>JANBRK010000016.1:0-87057 GCA_027577815.1 Coemansia sp. RSA 485 | reverse complement strand
TAGAGCACGCGTGTATGAAGATATTAGCTTTTAAAAAAATTTCTAAAAATTTCTAAACACTTATGACCGCCACTGTATATATAAAATAGGCGCAGTTCAGCTTTTTTCTTATCAATTATTTTTTTTCCCACACGAGGCGTGCATCTGGTTCTGCAGCCAAGCATTTTTTCTATAACAAAAAAACACAAGAAAAAAAAGCCGCATGCCTGCATTGATTGGATTACGCTGACTGCAAGAAAAGAACATAATTTTGTTCTTTCAGTTCCAAATCCTCATCTTTTGGTTCTTGATGCAAACCAGGCTTGATTTTTTTTTGCCAAGATTTCGGTGAAGTGGAAGACAAGGAAACATCAGTCTACGCCGCTTAGCGGAACAGCCATTAAAAAAGACTCGAAACTATTAATATATTTTCTTTTTCTTTCTTTTAAGCCATTTTCATTTCTACTTTCTTTATTAATACACTTTTTTTTACTTTTATTGTATATACTGTTTTTTTAATTTCCTTTTCTTCATTTGCAAAAAAATGTCGTCAGAACCTGCGTACGCGGTGTTTATCGTGGTGGTGGTTATCTTGATTATTGGAGGAGGTCTACTTCGGCGTAGAAACGCCATTCGACGTATGCGCGAGCAGCAGGAGCAAGAACGCAATGGCGTGGATACAGAAAGCATGGGTCGTACATTTTACCAAGCAGCAGCTGGTACTGGCGGTATGTCGCTGAACAGCTCCCGGCCGCGTCCACCGGCTGCCGTGCGGTTGAATACTCTTCAGCCGGAAGAGAACAAGCCCGAAGAGTACTTGCCACCGTATCAGCCGCCATCTAAACCGCTGGCTGACCCTCCTGCGTACTCGGAAGCCACTACTGCTGGTCCTAGCACAATAACAGCGCCAGAAAGAGTTGCTCATGCGTAGAAATGAATATCTGTTTTATATATTGATTATGTACTGTTTTATTTATTATATCTCTTATTTCTATATATGCTAGCGCTTGAACGGCCGAATAAGAAAAAAAAAATCTAATGCAGAGCGCGCAAAATCTCCTTTCCGTTGTCGTTTCTTTCGTTACTACACATGGTCTTGAGCTTGTAAGATGTTGTGCCTACTAGCAGTCCGACAAGCACGCCGGCTGTGATCCAGACAAAAGCACAAGAATAACCGTGACCCATGCCCTGTGTTCCAATATCTTTTGGCAATCCGGTATTGATTACTGTTGCACCGACCAGCCTGGCAGTTGCCGACAGACCGGCTACAGCTACAGTGTAAGAACGCATCCTGGAATATCGATTCAAAGCAGCGAATACAGAATATTAATGCTGAAATATAAGGTGAGAATAAATCAAAAAATAAAAAAACTACAGGATATGCTGAAAAACATGGCTTCTAAACGTTGCTTTATGAACGCTTCATTGTGTTTTTTTTTTCAAACTCTCCAACTGAAAACTGCTGTTCCTTGTTGAATCTGAAAGCACTTCCACACCTCTTTTCCCTTTTTTTTTTAGCTTGATTTCTGTTTGTTGGATTCATCCCTGCTACAAATGCAAAAATAATAGTAACAATGTTGCTTTTCTCTTGCCATTGTTGTTGCTCAAGCAAACAACAAACAAGTTTGAAAAATAAACAACAAATCCGATAGTTCATTATCCTTCGACAACGTACAGGTTACAATGTTATTTTTTATTTGGATCAAGCCACGGGTCATCAATCGCCTTGCCCACAACCATGTCGTAGCTGTCGCTGATCATCAACAGCATAATAACTTGGTAGTAAACCATCCAGATATGACAATTATATTACCCATTCAAGCCCTTTCTCTCCATATACTGATAAATAACATCCTGTACACAAAATGTCCTTGGCAGCAGAAAACCAGCAGCGCATGTTTCTTCAGTGGTGCATGTCTGCCCGCCTTTCCTCCGAAACCCAGCTACGCGAAACCATACGGCGTATCTACGCTGACGAATCAATGGATATCCAGGAAATCGTCGATTCAGCAAACATCTGCTTGGCCAAATACTCGCTCGAGCTGCGAAGCTCAATGGACCAGACAACAGGCACAAGACAATGGGCCATGGTCAACACCAACGCCGATATTATTGCAACCGGTGCCACGCCCTACAGTCAGACTGAACTGGCCTTTTTAAAAGCTCTGGTGGAAAAGATATTCACCCAAGAAGATGGAAACTACGCTATTTCTCTGCACGATGCCCTGAGAACCGAACTTAGAAATGGAACAACCGGGATGCAGCGTGGTCAGGCAGAAAAACTCGTTACAGAGTTTTGTAAAGACAAGTGGTTGGCGCGTAGCCAAGACGGATGGGTGGTTCTGGGTACAAGAGCCATAATTGAGCTGCAACCGTATTTCACCGACGGGTTCAGCGACTATCAGAGACATTGTGCTTTGTGTTCAGAGATGGCCACCCAGGGCGTTGTATGCACCGAATGCTATGCTGTAGTGCATCCTTATTGCGCCGAGCAACTGGCACTGTCGACAAACCCAATGCAACGAAGCAGCACTGCTGATGCTGGTTCTGCACAGCTGTCCTGTCCCAAATGCCGCCGCCAGATTTCTCGTCCTATGCGCTTTGGTCCTGGAATGCCTGGCGTTCCGCATTCCATTGAGCAGACCCAGGCCGAGCCTGCAGTCTTGTCGCCCGAAGAGGAAAGCACATCCAGAGGACGAAAACGCGTGCTAGACGATAGCGACCAGGAAGAAGACATAGTTTCCGATTAAAATATATATTTGAACTTTTTTTTTTCATATGCACTACAGATGCTTTGGTATTTTTTAACTTCATTTTTTATTGAAATCTCTATAACTCCATACGAAAACAATAAAAATGCAGATACCACCAACAATTTGGAAAGGGTTATCTCCTAAATATCTGGGCCACGGGCTAAAAATAAACGAGTTTAAGGATTATTTTGCTGAACGAGGGGGTGGACTTTATTTTTACCAAAAAAATTTTTATGCAATTTGACAATACAGTATATTATCATTACGGCGCCAAAAAACGCAAAAATACACATAATGACTAGAAGAATAAATGGGATTGTCATAGGCTTAGTAGCAGGTATTTGACGAGGCGTAAAACGGCTATGTATGGTTCCGTTTGGCAGCGCTGCCGCATTGATAAACAAGCAGGCAAAGCTTGATATTAAATAAACGGCTAGAGCAGAACTGACGTGAATTAAGACTGGCATTATTAGCAAATAGAAAAATAAAATAATAGAAAAATTAATAAAAAATAAAGAAAATTTATATATGGCCGCCCTAATACCCTGGCACTAGTCTTTTTATTCTAAACAAGCATTTATTGCTACACACTTTACAGATGGGCTGTATGAATTGCAAATATACATGCTTAAAGTAGGGGCCGTTAAAAGGCTAATAAAATCCTTTATAATTTTTTAAAGCGTGTATTATAAATGCAAAGTTTCTTTGTTTTTTTTACATGGAAAGACAAAGCAATTATCTTTGCTAAAATAGTTGGTTTGTTTCTCTTCAAAGCAATTTTTCTTAGGAAAATTTATTTATTGCTTAAAAGAAAAATGCACAATGATTATTTTTTTTTTAAAAATTTCTTCTATTCCTTAAATTTTGTTTAGCACACAAAGTTGCATCCACAATGCTCCGGTCTACGTGACCTCCTGCCCCGCTGGCAGACAAACGCCAACAAAATAATAAGAAAAGCAATTATTCCACATATGATGCCTGCGATTGCTCCACCGGATATTTGTTTTTTAGAATCACTGTCTTGGTCGTTTGAGTTTCTAAGGTATTTTGATGGTTCTTTTGCTGTACTATTTTCTGCCACCAGACCAGCTGCTAGCGAGGTTGCTGATACCGTTGTAAACGTGTATAATATAAACAGGGGATAAAGTAAAAGAGAGTGAAAAGAGTTCATGACAAAATAGAGACGATACAAAGCAACAAAGACGGGGAAGTTGTGTACAGAATAAATGCCTAACAGAAACATGCTTTGCAGACGCAGTTGGTTTGCTTTTATATAATCCACAAAATAGTTGGGTTTCGCTCGTGTTGTTTATTAAAAATATGAGATAATTATTTTACTGACATATCGTTCGACAAAAAATAACAATTAAACCCTTTTCACGACAAAAAAAAAGCGCTATCAATACAATAAAAAAAACCAAGTGCAAGTCGAACAGTGAAAAATATGTATTCAAATTTTTTTGTTGTAAATCACTTTACAGTCCTGGTCCACCACTTATTTTTTTTTCTAATTCTTTACTTGTCATCTTATAATTTTAATTCTGGTGAGACCTGTCGGAAAAAAACTGGAAGTGGTGTCCAACTCAAAAAAAGCTAAATATAAATGCCGTCCTGGTTTTCTTTTGATTTACTCTCGCTTTTAAAATGTCTGAATAACCCGACAAAGACCACATATTCTTACAAGTGGATGCAGTGTGTTTTGTTTTGAGTTTTTGCATGGCGTGGTTGCAAATGGCAGATCCCCTATCTTTTTAAATCAGTAAACATAAAAAAATCAGGCCACACGGACTACGAGCAATCATATTCTTAAAGTTTAATTAGCATATCTCCAACAAGTCAATTAAATTAAAGGACTAGCTTATACAATTAATTGTTTGACTTGGACCGTCGGTGACAATGAATCAAACAGAATATTGCACCTGTAGTTAAAATTAAGCTTGTTACAACAATTACAATTATTCCCCACAGAGGAAAGTGCGTGCTACTTTCTTCACGTTTATCGAACCTGTATACCGCTTCTAGCGGTGTGGTATCATTGCTGTTTATAGGCATGGCTGCCGCAAACAACATATATGCAAGTGCTGTGAAATAAGTCAGGATGGCGTTAACAAGAATTGACATGCTGAAGAATAAAACAAAATATTTGAAGATAAGATGTAGTATTTTGAAGTTAATTTTTAACCAATAAATCCCAGAGATAATCCTAGCTAGATTTAATAATGGTTTGGACCAAGACAAACAAAAAGATAAACACTGCTAAACTAATAACAATATTCTCTTTACAACCTTTTATGTTTATTTTATATCTTATTTAAATCACAAAGTTTAAAAATAATGCATGTATCTGGTATCCGTTTTTCTTGCAAAAAAAAAATTAAAAAATCAAGTATCATTTTTTATTGAAGAACGGGCTGGATATAAATAAAAAAAAAACTACCAAACTCTTATTTTGTTCTATAAATGGCCCACTGAGCAAGCATTGTGGCAAGGCATAGCATTTCAACCCAATTTCTAGGAGACATGTCGTCCAGCGGGCTGATTATACTTCCACCAAAATATGCATGTAGGTGTGGCAAAACAGCGTTGAACAGTGCGGTCCAGAGAATAGCAATTGGAAAATGAGATCCCGATTTGGTCTGATAGTTTACGATAATCTGTGGCATCACAGCAATGCTGTGTAGCACACCAGACAGATTCTTTACAACCATAAAAACAAAGCCACTCTGGGTCTTGTTTGTATTGATAGCAACCAAGGCATGGACTGAAACGGATACCAAGACAGGTACAAACAATTTGTAGAGCCATTTAAAAGCGCGTTTATCTACCAGCTTCCGGATTGCTTCTGTTTGAACTGCACGACTCTTTTCCGTGTTTTGAGCAGCATCTGTGGCCTCAGTAGGACCATCATTGTTGTCTGTAGTCCTTTTGAAAAACAGCGAAAACAGTAAACCCCCGTAAAAGAACATATGGACTTTATATGTAAAATACGTCTTACCAATGCTACCATGGTAAATAAAGTTGTAGATCATTGGTAAGGCGTTGGCAATTGTAATGACCACAGCCATTGCAAAAGAAACCCCGTAGTTATCCTTTTTGAACCGAAGATTAAACTTTAGCAGTACTCGGCATAGGTTTATGTTTATCAGCATTCCAGTCAAGTACAGAATGCCCACAATTAAAAAGTAAGGCATGCTGACCCTTTCAATCATGGCTAGCGGTCTGTGATCTAAATACTCGTCGTCAGGATCATCCACATTGTACCCTTCGGCAACCAGCAGATCTCGCAGATTCAGAAAAAAGTACTCGTAATCTCGGGTTGGAAATGTATACCTTAGAGCTGCCTCTTTGAGAATAACCCAGGTCCTGCGGATGCCCTCGAGCTCCAAGTCAATTTCCACAGTTAGCTCACGAGGACCGTCTGCTCTCTCGTCGCTCCGCATTACTACTTTAGGCATATAGTGCACTGGGCTTCGTGTGTGCTGATTAATCTCAATCGACGGCTTATAGGTGCCATCTCTGGGCTTGTACCACGGAATTTCAAATATCTCGTGATGCAGATGCGAAGGCAGGTTTTCGGCAGTGTATCCCTGGTCCTCAAGCACAATAGAAATCGGAAGCGCTGTCGCTACTACCAAATCCAGCGGGGTATCTTTGGAATACCCGTCCCTCCACTCTCTATTTAGCTGCGGGTTATGCCACCAGACAATAGTAGGGTTTATGCAGATTAGATCTGGGTCAGTGATGTCTGGATCCGGAGTAAATTTACCAGCTCTTTGAATAAACACATGTGCATGGACAGCCTGCTTGAACGCATTGTGGTGAACAACTGTTTCAGGAATCTTCACAGTGGCTCTGTGCGCAAGTCGCGGGTATTTGTCAGCCAGGCTCAGCGAGGGAATGTGCCATAGCAGCTGAGCACTCTTGAAAAAATCCTCTTCATTTTCCGAAATATAGCGGTACTCAGAAGCATACACCTTGACCTCGTAGTCAAACGGCTCTTGCCATGACCGACGGTATATCTGCTCGCCAGTACGCGTTGGTTCTGTGGCGCTGCCTAAGGGACCCGACTCCAAACCACGAATCTGCGAAAAGGCCGAATACGAGATGTATGCTATCCGCAAAACAGCGACAGACATGACACACAGAATCAGGCGGTCTACGAACCAGGGTGCTGCCTTGGTTATTCTTTGAAGCATGGGTGTTTAAAAATATTTTTTTAGTAGTTAGAAATGTTTGTCTGCTGCGGCAAAAAAAGGACAAAAACAGAAAAGAATTTTTTTTGAGTAGATCCAGACAGACGTGCTTTTCAAGCGCCGAGCTTCAAACCTCAGGCAAGTTTGCAATTTATTCTCGAAGCCAAAGATCGGCCTAAACAAATTCCGTAGAAAGAGAAAAGTGGGATCAAACAGGTTTGGGATAAAAAAAATAAGCTGTACAGATCACGAAAGCTTCTTCATTCACTTCTCCGAAGCATATACTTAGTTTGTCGGACAGCTTGGTACTGCGAATTTTGGTTGTCCGGTTTTAAAGACACCTTATGTCGATGTAACTGTTTCTTTGTCCGATCGCACCTTTGAGCAGCTCAAAAATAAGCCAGATCTGCTAAAATTGTCGGACCAGGAAACAACATGTGTTGAGATAGCATAATTTGCCAAGCGTATAAAAAGAATGCAAAGGACAGCCGACTGCATTGCATTTCAAAAATAAAAAACTACGGGTTTCTTCATTCACAAACCACTTACCCTATCGCACTTTTTCGTCAGCATTTCTGCCCATATAACATTAGCAACGCCAATGGCATCGCTTTCAGAGGACATAGTTAGAGGCGTGCTGCGACACAGCGTTGGCCCTGCAGTAAAGGACCTGTACATGTGGAAGCCCAAGCTTTTCTGGCTCCAGATCTGCCCCGAATGGACAAGAATAGCCAAAGCTTATGTGTACAGCGAGGCGTTTATTGAGTGCTACGTGCACGACAGCAAGGCCCTCAACAACATGCATATGCGTCCGCTGGGCGGATCTCCTTTAGCGCAAAAATGGGTGTCAAACATCGATCTGATTACTCAAAGCGATTGCCAGGGCCTGGTCAGAAGACTGAATCTCAAGCTTGCCACAAGAATGGATCCCGATGCGTACCTTGACGCTGTGCTGCAGCTGTTGATCAAATACTCCGGCAACTGGGCCAGCGTCAATAGCGTTCGCGTGGAAACAAGCCGGCAGACAGACTATGAAAGCCACGAAGACTTGCAAAAGAAACGCGGTATCTGTCGTAGACTAGCTCAGGTCGTATCGCAGGTCCAAGCAGTCGAGGCAGACTGCGACAGCCGCATATACAGCAAGACCATGTGCGAGTTTGCAGGCTGCTATGCGGAGAGCTTGCGTTCTCTAAAGCTCCTTGATATCATGTCTTTCAGCATCCCGAGCTTTGCGCCTGTTCTCAGCGATCTGACCATGGCTCTGGTATCCGCAGAGGCCCAGGCAATACCGCGTATATTCGCAAGCACGCTGCAGAAGCTCAACGTGTACAGCTATCCAAAGCACTTTTCCTGGTCCTATTTCCAAGACCCTTTGGGTGCCAGCAAGCCTTTGCGCTTTGGCCAGCTAAAGGAGCTGCGTCTTAATTTTACCCAGGACCCCTCGGCAGAGCTGCCGATGCGCCTTGATATCTGTGAGCCAGCAGAGCTCGAGTTTCCCATGCTCAGAGTGCTTATGGTGAGCGGCTGTCTTGTCGATACCTGCGACAATATTCTGGCTCGCACACACGAGTCACAGGTTGCCAGCGTCGTTTTTGGCGGCGCTCTGGGCGCAGCAAAATCGCTTTCTCGTTCAAGCTTTGCTTGCATAGACTCGCTTATAATCGAGATCTCGCCTGTGGCCGCATCTGACGAAGACGAGTTCTACAGCGTGACCAACAGGCTCTTTGGAGACTTTGCCATCAAGCACTCTGGCGGGCTGCACATCCACCATACGGATTTTGCGCTGAGCGTAGGTATGCTGCAGTGGACCAGCCTGACCAGCCTTGTGTTGCAGCGTCCGATGGAGTTTTACGACGTGATTGATCTGATCGGCGCGTTGCCCAGGCTGGAGCAGCTGGACTTGGCAGAGATGCGGCTGGATATGCTGGCCACCGAAGAAGCCGCGGCGGCGTTTGGAGAGCGTCTGGACTCGGATACTCAGCCTTTTGAGGCGCCTGTCGAGATCCTGAGCCTGGGGTCGGTTGTGGGCGAGTGCCCATTCCACGTAAGCGCTGGCGCTGTGCAGTTCCTCATGATCAAGATGCCCATGCTCAAGCAGGTGCTCGTCGACGATTATCTGGAGGAGTACCTTGATCTGTTTGTCGAGGAGTACATGGACGAAATCCCGCATTTGGCCGAAATCAAGGTACTGGCTACCTGAAAGAACCAATTCAATAATCTTTAACCCCGTTTCTTGCTTTTCGTGTTTTGTTTATCGGCATATACACACTTTCTTTTCCCTTTGTCATTTTTATTTCGTAAATTGCATTTGAATCGGAGCAAACTACTTTTTTTTTCTGCATTCGATTTCTTTTCTGTTTTCTCCTCTAAAGCTTTGCATTCTTCAATGTCCTCGGGCGGTACCTTCGGGCTGGCTGGCGCGCCGGTCACAAAACTCTGGCTGACGACAATAGGGCTTGCTTCGACGAGCCTGACGCCGATAGGCAAAATAATGCCATTTCGACGTCTGGCCGCGGCACTGGCGTTCGGCGACATCGGATCGATGCTAATGGTGCTTAACGTGGTCTTCCAAGCGCGCTCACTGGAGCGCATATACGGGTCGCGCAGATTCGCATCGCATTTGGCAGCAAGCATGGTGGTCAGCCGAACACTGCTACTGCTGCTTTTTCGACACACCAGCATCGCTGCTGCTCTTGGACCATACGATCTTGTGGCCTCGTGTCTTTTGCAGTTCTGCATCCACGTGCCCTCGACACGTTATCTGCGCAGATGGAGCTTGAGCGTAGGCGATAACTGGACAATGTGGATATGGTTGGCGTTTATTGTTGGACGACGCACTGCTGGTGCTGCTTGGTGTGCGCTTGCTGGAGTCTTTGCGGCGCTGATGGTTGAAAGTAACGTTGGTGGACTTAAGAGCTGGCGACTGCCTGCGTGGATGGGCAGGGCGGCTGCCAGGATACAGGCGCTGGGCAGCAGGTCGATGCCAGAGCAGAACGGGCGGCAGCAGATGGAGGCTATTGGAGCTGCGATGGCCCAGGCTGAGGCCCAGGCTGATGAGCAGCAGGTTTCGCTGTTGATGGGCATGTTTCCCAGTGCTGAGCGAACCCAGGTTGTTCAGGCACTGCAACTGGCTGCAAACGACGCCAACCGCGCTGTGACCATCCTGCTTGACAGCAGCAATGCGCGTGCGCCTCCTTCCTGATTCATCGATGCTGCCGCAAGGGACAGAATGGCACCATTCACGCGCTGCATGGTGAGCCCTTAAACACGTCAGCCTGCTTTTTTTATTTGCGCTGGAGTGGGGGGATGCCAAGAACCTCCAGCAAACGCATTTTCGCTTGATTGCATGTGATTTTTGTTTTTCGATGAGCAAAGTCTCCATTTTCCCATTCTCCTCCTTTTTCCTCTCTGTGCTAGACTTTTTTATTTTATAGTATTTAATTGTAACGACTCTTTTTTTAGTTTGTTTGTTTGTTTGTTTGTCTTTCACATTGACACTTTGTTTATTGTTGAAATGTCTCCTAGCAACAAAGACCCGCTCGACTGTGCTGACGACTCGGCGCAGACGTTTCTAATTTATGACCTGTTCCGCGCCTTTTGGACCCGCGTTGTCGGTCTGTTTTTCAGAGAAGTCGCTGTGCGCAATTCGCACCTGATTCCAAAGTCTGGCCCTATTATATTCGTCGTTGCGCCGCATCACAACCAGGTAAGTGTGAAACCGTGAGAAACCCACACGGGATACAGTCGTTTGTTTGCTGGTTACTGTTTGCTATGATATCACACTAATCAGATCGATCGTAAGCAGTTTCATGTGTCTCTGCGGTTGTAGTTTGTCGACCCCGTTATTCTTCTTATGCATGCCTCCCGCAGAGTATACTATCTGACGGCCGCTGCGTCGATGCGCCGCAAGTTTATCGGCTTCTATGGCCGCTGCCTGCGCGGCATCCCAGTCGAGAGACAGCAGGATCTTGCCAAGACCGGAGCAGGCACTATCAGGCTGGACGACCGCTATGCAGAGCCAACGCTGATCACCGGCATCAACACCAGATTTACAGAGCAGCTCAAAGTTGGCATGAAAATCCTTTTGCCCAAGAGCGCTGGCCAGGCACGCATTGACGAGATCATATCGGACACCCAGCTGCGTACCTCGAAGGAGATGAAGGAGCTCGAGGCCCTTGAAGCGCTTACGCAGTCAGAGGGCACACCATACAAGTTTGCGCCGCATATCGATCAGGACGACATGTATCGCGCTGTGTACCAACGGCTCAACAACGGCGAATGCGTAGGTATTTTCCCCGAAGGTGGCTCGCACGACCGCACAGAGATGCTGCCGCTCAAGGCCGGTGCCACCATCATGGCGCTGGGCGCGACCGCTGCAAACCCAGAGCTCGGGCTCAAGATCGTGCCGACCGGACTGAACTACTTCCACCCGAGCAAGTTCCGTTCTCGCGCGGTTATTGACTTTGGCCAGCCGATCGATGTCCCATCGGATCTGCTCGACAAGTATCGCCAGGGTGGCGATGCCAAGCGCCAGGCCTGCAACGATCTTTTGGAGATTGTCACCGACGGCCTCAAGCAGGTCACTCTGAACACACCGGACTACGAGACACTCAAGCTCATCCAGGCTGGGCGGCGGCTGTACCAGCCCACGCAGCACTCGCTGACAATGGCTCAGCAGGTCGAGCTGACCCGGCGCTTTATCAAGGGCTACAACACATACCGCGACCTGCCCGAAGTCAAAGAGCTGCGGGATCGCGTCGAGGACTACAACATGCAGCTGCGCTACTACGGGATCCGCGACCACCAGGTCGAGACTATGCAGGTCGGGCGGGCGCAGGCAGGCGCCCTGTTTCTGTGGCGACTGCTCTGGCTTCTGATCATGGGTCTGGTAGCGCTTCCTGGAACCGTGCTCAACATCCCTGTGTTTATCGTTACCGGCGTCGTGAGCAAGCGCAAGGCAAAGGCTGCGTTGGCAGCATCGACTGTCAAAGTGCGTGCCCGAGACGTCATTGCCACATGGAAGATTTTGATCGCCCTGGTCCTTGTTCCTCTGCTCTATACTGTTTACTCTGTTCTGGCTGTTTTCTTTGTGCGCCGGGCACCAGCATGGGCACAGCCGTTCACCGCTTCTGTGGCTGGCTGGCCCAGCTTTGCCATCTACCTGTGCTCGTGGGCTCTTGCATCGTTCATGAGCTACACTGCGCTTGTATTTGGCGAGCAGGCCATCGATATTGTAAAATCCATTCGGCCGCTTTTCCTGACCCTGATTCTGGGCCAGGAGCACACAGACCTGCTTGTTGCACAGCGCGAAGACCTGTCCAACGACATCACAGAGCTTGTCAACGAGCTTGGGCCAAAGATCTACCCTGAGTTCAGCAACACCAGGGTCAAGGACCAGCTTGGCGACGACAAGACCATGCACCCGAACATTATCAATGAGTCGGCTGATGCATTCCACCGCAAGATGCGCGAGGGTGAGCAGGCCATCAGACAGAGAATCGGAACTGGCGCAAAGAGACCCAAATCGCCAGCCAGAAGAGAATCCAAGTATAAATTCAATCCGCCGACGCCCAGCACCATGGACCAGCTCAACAGCATATCTCCACTTGAGTTTCTTATCAGCCCTTCCTCCAACGAACACTCTGGATTTTCTGGTCGCAAAACGGGACTGGCTGGTGATTCTCAAAATGCACATTCTTCAGAAACTGGAACTTCTACTCCAGAACCTCAAAAGGGACTTTTTGATTTTTCTTGAAAAGTTTATTTTTTTTCTTTCATCACAAAAAATAATATGTTTATCTGACATGCCTGTATGAAAAAAAAATACCCAGAAAACAAACTTTTCACTCGCTTTTAATTAATTTTTTTTAGTTGTCTTGCGTTTTTTCTAACGTATAATATTAAGATGGCGGCCAAAGCAAAGCTTTTTACTTTTAAAAAACGCACTGGTTTTTTTTCCTTTTAATTGTCTGGCTCTAATCTTTGAAAGCTTTTGGATAAAGCCTGTGTGGTTTGGCAACAAAGATGCATCTTTGGTTTGGATTCTGTGTTTCCTTTTTACCAAAGCAAAAAAAAAATTTACTAAAAAAAATCCGGGTTTCCTTATATAAAAAATATTGTCTTGAAGCCCCGACAGACAACTGTCTGCTAGTAAAGGAATGGTTCTATGCGCCTTTAACTATTTTTTTAGAGCGGTCTGGCTTTTTTTTCGCTCTTTTCTTTTCATCTTCCATTCATTTTATTTTATTTCTTTCCCTTTTTTTCTTGTATTTCGTTGTGTACTCTGGTAGTATATTTGTTGTACTGAATTTATCACTACAATGATTTTCTTATATTTACTCGGTTTAATAGCTCTGCAGCTGGTCTGCGGAAACCCCCTCATGCTAGAAAAGCGTTCGTTAAATACTACAGATATAGCAAGTAAAAAAAGTGCAATTCTGTTTATTGACGGACAGGTATCCTCGTGCGAGGTTGTTCTTATTGGCGAAAAGGCAGGATACGTGGCAGCAAACTGTTTTGAATACGATGATAATATGGATCTTTTGAAAACAACCAAATACGAAGTGTATTTCAACAAAGGATTAGTGCTTGGACAACCAATTGTTTTTCCATTAGAAATGAGCGACATCCATATCCATCCAAACTATGACCCAGAAACTTTGGCAAACAATATAGCGGTGGTGGAGTTTAACAAGGAAGGTGCATCTGAATTTAGTACATATGACTATACCGGGCCTTATATGTATGCTGATACGGCATTGGTTAGAAGATCCTATGTTGGGAGCGGTAATATAATGTATGTACCAACCGTGCGCAACTTTAGTTTAAGCAACACTCCATGCGAGAGTTATTCGGGGTTTTTGGCAGCAAATGATCGTTGGTTAGCCTGTAATGTAGAAACTACAAAGGTGGTTGAAAAGCCAGAATGTGTATCACCATTCAGCTCCATATTTACCAAATTTGATGTTGGTATAGCATATGTGGCCATATACAGCCACTCTGTGTTGATAGGCGGCGACATTTGTGGCAATAGTACAAAGTGGATTAATTACTATACATATTTGCGGACTTATCGGCAGTTTGCATACGATATTCTTCAATACCCGATTGAATACATTAATGGAACAGAAATTCTGTCGTATAAGGGCGGGATAGCATCTTTGGTTCCTAATCCGGCTCTTTCTCTTGATATGAGCGGCACATTTACTGTTGGCGGCAATTTGTTTAAAAATAACATTGAATACAAGGACAACAGTTTAAAACCTGTACCAAGTAGCAGCAGCAGCAGCACAACAATAACTGAAATGTTGCCTACGTCCTCAGATAAGACTATTGCAACTACAGAGACATCCACATTTTCCTCGGCTACAAATGGCAATAGCAAAAACAGCATGCAAGACAGGGCAGGTGGATCTTCTAACAGCAGTACAGATAGTCTAGGTGTCTCTTCAAGTAATAATAACAATAATGATGATGATGATGATGATGATGATGATGATGTCAGTGTTAATGATAACGAGCAGACAGTCTCTGAAGATGGAGAGAATGGCAATACTGTTCAAAACCAAAAGCTAGACGACAGCTCCTTATCAGAAGACAACACGGATGTGTCTGAGAAAGCCAAACCCAAGAAAAATGTATCGTTAGTCGCTATCCTTCTTCCAATCCTGGTTGTCATTGCTATAGTTGGGTTCTGTATTTATTACAGACTGCACAAACAAAGAAAGATAAAACAGCAATGGGATAGCGAAGATGCTCGTTTGAATGCATTGTTTTCGTCCCCGCGAAAACGAGTTAGGTCAAGCAATCCCTTGGCTATTTCCAGACACAATACAATGCCATTACGGGATGATGCTCAATTTGTTACTTATGTTGATATTAAACCTACCAATGGCTTTGTTCATGATTTAGAAAGTCGTTTTGCTGGATTAAAGTCAAAGTTTTCTTTTTCGCTTCCTATGAGCATCAATTCAGACAAGAATAGAAGACAGAGTCGATAAACATCCATTTTTTAGCATGCTGAATAATTTTTGGATTGGACTTTTTTTTAACTACACTAAGTTATTTGTATAAATTTCGGCAGCAGCTTTTGGTGTTTATAGTTTTTTTACAAAGTTGTCATGTAATTTATTTTAAATATTAGCTGTGATTAAAGTGGTCAACAAATTTCTAAATAAAAAATTGGTTTGCAAAAATAAAAATGTATAATTTTTTTTTTTACAAATTCCAGCACTCGAATTCTTTTTAAATGTGGAAACCGGGCGTGTTTGCATCTAATCTTTTTTGAATACAATCTATCCAAGCTTTTCAAAGAAAACCTATTGCAATAGTAAAAATGACCAAGTTTTAGGATATCTTCAACAACAAAATAATACAAAATTGTTGGAAACAGAAACTTTTCCAAGCTTTCTTGTCCGTAGATTCTATATATTTGTCTGCATTTTTATTTAAAAATGTTTCTATCATTTCTACTCTACTTTCATGATCGCTAGAATTATAATATTTTTTATTTTATACATTTGTCGTCATGCCAATAAAGACCCTTGGTAATCTATTGTTTTTGAGTACTACACTATTTTTCTATCTTGCAAGTGCTAGTCCGGTAAGTCGTATACACGCAAGGAACACTGAGACATCAAGGGATCCGTCAGCAAAAGCTGGAAGCAACATACCAAGAACAGACGATTTAGCAGTAGCCGGAGTGTTTGGTTGTGTGTTTTTACTTTTTGTATTTATGCTTTGTTTAGTTAAATGCTGTAGAGGAAAGGATAAGAGCTTTGGTAGTGTCAACTGTCCCAGCAACTGTTGCTGCTACTGCGATACCTCGGGACTGCAATGCGACTGTGGTGGCTGTGACTGTGGTGGTTGCGATTGCGGTGGTTGTGACTGTGGTGGTTGCTGATACTCTTTTTTATGTATTGTTGCAACATATACTTTTTTTGACTTGTTTACTAAAAATTATGTTTGAGCCAGCAATAAATATATTATGTTTAAAACTTGGTTTGGATTGTTTTTTTAAACTAGCTGTAGCTGATGTCGTTTCTTTTTCTATGGGTTTCTTTTCTTAGGATAATGGGAAATAACCAAAGTCAAAAAGAAGCCATTGTTTTTTTTTTTTTGTATTTGCCCAAACTCACTTTCCAAATATTTTTTCAATAAAAAAACTACACTAATGCTAAAGCATAGTCAAATTACAGTGTACAAAACGAACAGAAAGTTAGTATCTGTTTCTGGCTTTCTTTTAATCCAAAGCTGTAATCTTTCCGTTTTTTTGTCGTTGGTTCCGATTATTTCCTTTGTTTTATTCTTTCAATCAAGATAAAAGAAAAAACTCAGCAGTTTGTTTTAAAGCGTTGCTGTGATTTATTTTGTGTTATTTTTGTTCAATTTTATTTTATTATTTATTATTTTATTGCTATTAATTGTAGTTTATTATTGACATGTTTATTTCTGCATTGATTTTGTGTTTCTCATTGTTCACGGGTTTGTCGCTAGGCTACCCAACAAAGATTAATAAACGTCAGGCGTCTGCAGATGACATTGCGCAGGTCAAAGGTGCAATTTTGTTTAAAAATGGTTACCAGACTTCTTGCGAGGTAGTCCTTCTTGGCGTGAAGGCTGGGTTTGTAGCGGCAAACTGCTTTGAATACTCGGGCGAAAAAACGCTAGAACCGTCAGCAGTTTACGAGGTGTACATGTATGAAGGAGACTCTATACTCATGCCAACTATATATCAGCTTAGCATAGATAATATACATATTCACCCAGACTATGACCCAGACACCCTGATAAACAACATATCCGTAGCTGTGTTTAATAAAGATTCAACCAACAATTATAATACGTATTTATCGTTGGCTGTTGATTTTGAGGGAAACTCGATTTACTCGAGAAAAGTGTTTGACTCTACAAAAAACACTTGGAATACACCATCTGTCAGTATCTTTACAAAATCTGATACTGATTGCGACAAATACTCGGGTGCTTACAAAGCAAACAAGGCGTTATACCAATGTTCAAGCTTGGTCACATCGTACGATGGCTGGAGTTGCCCATTGCCGTATGGGTCTATTTCAACTATCATTGATCAGAATGTGACTCAGGTTGCTTTGTATAGTCACTCAGTGGTTGTAGGAGAGCAGACATGCAGTAAACAGATACGGTGGGTAAACTATTACATACATCTGTGGAACTATGCATCGTTTGCTAGCAGTATACTTGGGCAACCAGTAGATGTCTACATAGGAAGCGATAAAAGAGCTGTCACTGCAGATAAAGGAGTAGTCTCGGGCTTTGTGCAAGCAATAAACGTAGACACGACAGGAACGGTGCAGGTTGGCGGCAACTTTTTCAAGCGAGAAGAATCCAAAAACAGTGACACAGTGTCTAGCAGCACTGAGAGCGTGCTTTCGAAAACTATTGCAAGCTCAAGTGATTCAACTCTAGCATCATCTTCTAGATCGTCTACAACAGCTAGCACCGACGTTGATCGGGGCACCAGCAAAACATACACATCTTCAAAAGCCAACAATAATGAACCCACTCAAAGTCAGTCAAATGTTTCAGAAAGCAAGAGTCAGAAACTAGATTCGCAAGATGAGAATGCAATCAAGAGTCAGGCAGATATAGTCGATGCAGAGGATTCAGAGGCCGGAAACAGCAATACCGATGACAATGGCAATAAAGATAGCAATGGTAGTACAAAAATTATACTTGGCGTGACTATCCCATCTGCCCTCATTGTTATTACATGCGTATGCGTGATGATTTGGAATATATGTTTTAAAAAGAAAAAACAGGAGGCTGAAACGCCCATGACAGTCACTCATCATCCGACTCAACCAACAAATGACAATAGGTCAATGAGTGATTCTCTCGAGAAACCTGAGTCACCGAGTAGAGAAGGATTGTCTCGAGCGAGCAATTTGACTAGCACAGCCATCAACAATAACAGAGCCACCAATATGTCTATTCTTTCAACGCCATTCCGAGGAATATTTCCGTTTAGAAATTCTGAGCAACCTCCGCCATACACATCCTTTGATGGATCGAACCTTAGACAAAGCTTTATTAGAACAACAAGCTTGCCTCCTTCTCATGATGATAAACCAGAGCCAGTCAATTAATTGTATTTTACTAGTGTATTATTTATTGAATAAATCAAACAAAGGTTGAAGAATCAGCTAGCTCCAAAACAAATACAAAAAACTTCAAAAAAAAAAACTTCAAAAAACCAAAACCAAAACCAACTGCTGAGTAATGCAAAGCAGGTATGTTTACTCGTCCAGTGCTTTACAGACGCGTATGTGTTTTGCAAAGGAGTGGTGGTCATGGAAAACCTCGTAGCACCAGAGGCAGCTAATTGAATTTTCAACTGCGTTGTGCGATAGCTTGAAGTTGTCAAGGTCGTTGCGCATGCACATTATAAAAGAATCCAGTCTAACAATAAATGATTGCAAGCAATGTTTGCTGTTTAAGAGTAAAAGTTGAAAAAAAGTTGGGTGTGTTTGGTAAAATAAAAAGGAGTCAACGGATGTAGAAAAGACTTTTTTTTCCAGCTTTTATATAAAAAAGGTTGTCTTTTTTCAGCAGCTAAATAGCTCGAGAAGGGAATAAAAGAGCAAACATTTTAAACAATATAGGGCACGTGCCCTAGTAGGGTCACTATTGTGTGCTATAAGGAACAAACATGGCGTATGGTTGTTGTCTTTGCATTGTATGTATACAGCGACACTTTCTCGTAGCTATGTGCATAAAAAGGGTCAACTTTTATGTTTTACTAATTAGCTTGAAAATGGAACGATGACAAAATAGTATTTGATTTGATTTGCTCTCTCTATTCTGCACATGCAATAATGTCTCTTTTTTCACTTTTAGTGAAAGTAAAATAAGCAGCATTCAAGATAAAGCCGCATAGTCGCTTCTTTGTTTGTCTCTTTATTTTATTTTTTGGATGCGCGTCAGTGCCATGCCACATGTCCGTAAAAAGAGTATTTAAAAAAAAAAACAATGATGGCGGAGCTCAAAATAAAAACAAAAAGAAAATTACCATGCCATGTACATATGGTTGAAATGCAGCGAGATGAGATAAATGGCAAAAGCACTGCGGCAAAGGTTGATTTGCTTTAAAGTTTGCCAAAAAAAATTTAAATAAATGCACACCATCTGCTTTGGGCACATGGTACGATAAGGTTCCTACTTGAAATCGAAGAACGACGATATCTAAATTAAAATTAGTGACAAATGAGTAGATTTCACTTTCCAAATTCACTAATTTAACAAACCAGGATTTCCATGGATATCCCGATTGTATAAAAAAAAAGTGTGGTGTGTGCGTACCAGAGAAAATGAAAAAAAAGACAAAGTGGGACTGCTACACAATTATAAAAGAAAAAAGCATGACCACGTTTGCACACCTGAATCCTCTTTGTATTTTTCTTTCATTGTTTTTTTTTACTCTCGGAATATCTCTAAAACTGCTCCAAATTAATTTTCAGCCAAGAGATTGGTTTGCTCTTTAGTTTTTTTTTTTATTAAAAGAATGCCACAAAGGCATTTGCTATAAAAACTAGCGTCCCTTTGAGGGATTAGCGCGCTAGCTTTAGTTGAGTTTTTTTTTAGTAAAGCCGTTGCCAATTAAAAAGTCGCTCAATCTTAGTTCGATGGCCGATATATCTGTTGGATTGTTCTTTTTTATTCCTTTTCAACACCGGCTTTCTTTTTTTTATTGCTGGTACACTTTTACACTCTCTATCCGCCATTTACACAAACCTTTTCCTATTATTTATTTCTGTAATGTATTGTATCCTTTTTCAAACCTGCCTCTTAGCCATACTACCATGCTGTGCATCGGTAGTAAGTGGGGCTCCGATTACTCTTTCTCTTCGTGCAGATACGCAAACCTCAAATACAAATGTCAGCCCGACCGCTAACCAACCAGAAACCGAATCCAAAAATTTGCCATATGGTGCTGTGGGTGCAATAGTCATTGCTCTCATCTGCACCATATTCTTATTATTTTATTTGGTGGCAAAAACACGCAAGACACCATTTTCAAGAAAATAGTTTGGAATGCCAGTTTACTGTTAGTTTCAAGTAAATATAATAAAATTTTTATTTGTCTTTTTTTCGCGCATAGCGTTGACATTGTTAAAAAAGTGACTAAATTGTTAGCATGGACATTAAGTAAAATTGATGTGTTCTGTCTGTTCAGCTGGCTCGTCTGAGGTGTTTCTCGCTTGTTGTACTATTTTGTAGACAAGCTGTAATCTGTAAAACAAATTAAAAAATTATATTGTATAATTCTCTATTCTATAGAACTGGGGTTTCCTTCTTTTGCAATTGCTTGCTTTTCTTTTAAAGCACCCTGTTTCCCTTTTATTCTTTACTTGTTGATGGCCAGAAAAAGAATTTCTATAATTTCAAAGCAGCTTTTAACCCTACCTTTGTTATAAAGCCAGTTTTTCTTTTACACTTTTATTATAGATTTCATGGATAAAACAGCTTACACAATTGGCAACGTTCAACCCATTTTTCTCTCGTTCGCTTCACATCTTTTCCATCTAAACATTTTTAACACATCTAAAAAAATTTTCTTTCATTAAAAATATGCAGTATCTAGCCTATATTATACTTAGCGCCCTGATACCTTTTGTGTATGGTCTGCCATTGACTTCGGCGCCTACCGCATCGGCGGTTATATACAAAGCACTTTCTCTGTCTACTGGTTTAAAAAAGCCAACTTCTTCTGGCTCGACTTCGTCTAGCACTGTTAAAAAGCTTTCAAAAAAAGTTATTGGTATAATTGTTGGCGTTGTGCTTGGCGTTGTGTTTACAATTGTTGTTATTGTCTTTCTTGTTCGTCGGTGTATTAAGAACAGACGAAATGCTGCCAAGGCTCCACACACTACATATTATACGCAGCCAAATTAATGGGCCATTACAAGAGTTTTTAAAAAAAGCTGCACAAGATGATGTCTCAAAAATAAAAAAATAATGACAATCCCGAATTTTTTTGACACATCATTTTTGAGAAAAAAAAACCCCCCCAGAAAGCGGATTCTACCTTCATTTTCCATGTCTTTCGCTTTTTGTTTCTGCTTTGCAAAATTTTTTCATTTCTTGAAAATAGCAATAAAATTTTATTTTTGTTATACTTGAAATGGTACGTATAAAAGTCCAAAGTGTTATTAGAGGCGCTGTAAACATTGCCTTTTGGCTGATTTCTCTGGTTACTTCTGCCATATTGTTGTTTGTCGCCTATCGGCTTTTTCTGCCAGCAATCAACAGCCGCCCGGTTTCAGATTATGACAGCAGCAAGCCGACGACAACTGGCGAACAGATCTATCGCCTGGCGTGGCAAGAGCCGTTCAATTACGAAGTCAAAGTGTATGCGACAACCGAGTCTTATCTTAAGGAAAACAAGACGCGCTTTTTTGAAAATGCCGAGCTGCTATGGCATATCCCGCCCCAGAGCCTTGAAAACAGATATCCGCAGTTCAAAACAAAGATCACAGTAAACGTTCCTGATACTGTGCTCAATGACAAAGCCATGTCAACGTCTTTGTATGCGCACGTATTTATGCAAAAGGCAGGTCAGCTTTCTCCTTATCCAAACACGACAGACCCTTACTTGGTATATTTGAAGTCGGAACTGGTGTGGTGGGTTGATCCGCAGATGGAAAGAGAATGGACTGAGGAGTATTCGTCAGGAATACCTTACAAGCTGATGGCAGCTACCACGCTCCCGTGGGCGACGGTGCTTGAGAACAACAGATACAGAAAATCAGGGTTGCCTTCGCGTATAAATGAGCAGCTTTATTTCCGATTTTCGCCGCTGCCAGCTAAAAGCACATACCTACCCTTGTTGGCTATCAACCAGTATACCAAAAACCCTAGAGAATTTATGCCTGTCGCGGTTATGCGCAGCAACGAAACTGATAGTGTGAGTGACAACTTGTCTGTTGATATCCAGATGGAGTTCCAAGGTATTAGCGAACTAATGGTTACTCTCAAAAACGAGATGCTTAAATTATCCGATAAAGACTACTACAACATAAACCGTCAGTTGCAGTTGTCGGATCTTATCGTTGCCAGAGGATACAAAGAAAACCCTAGCACGGATTCTGGAAATCGCCACTACAGACCGCTTACAGTCGGAGAGAAGAACAGCGTTTCAGTTCTGATTATCTCCTCTGTATGTATGGTTATTTATTTCATCAGCACAACCTATTCGACCAAGATAGCTGCTGGGTTCTGGGTCGGCCCAAGATCAAACTTCTTTGGCGTTCCTCGCGCCATGATATTGTTGGATGTAGTCGACTGCTTGCTTCGCGTTCTACACACGTACATCGAGGGAGGCAGCTGGCTTTTGGATAATGCGCTGATGCTGTTCGGAACCTTTGGCACTGTGGCTGTCGTGTTTAACCCGTTTTCAGACAAAGAAACAGCAGATATACAAGCGATCCAAAATGCGTGCACTAGCAAACCCGAGCAAGCTAATACAGAGACAGAGGCCGATGAAAAAGAGCAGCAGCAAGCGCTAATCCAGACACCCAAAGTCGCCATACACTCGGCTGAACATGTCGAGAGACTGCGTGTCATTGATATCAGAAAGACGCTAGACGCAAGTATCCTTCGGTGGGTTTGGAAACTCCTTGTGCCTGGAATGGTCGTTGTAGCAGCTTATTCGTACCGCGAAAACGATTATCAGTGGAACAACCGGGATTTCATCCTCACAAACATCGGTTCGCTGGTTTATCTGACCACTTGGTCTGCATGGATCCCTCAGATCGTCCTTAACCACTGCGCCCAGTCTGGCTCTTTGACCCCAGTGTCGATGCGAATGCTCTCAGCGTTCGACATTTTGCTTTCGTATTCGGTCAGCAAACATATTGGCGGACACGAATTCTTTGGAGATCAGGACTTCAATCGCATGTTTTACTTCATCTTGCATGTGGTCACGATTGCTCAGTGGGCATGGTTTGTTCGCAAGAACAAAGCACAGGGAAAGTAATTTGATAGTTTTGAAAAGTATAAAAATGTTTTTTAGTAAACGATTTTCAAATGAAATGAATGATCAAAAACAGTCTAGTTCAGATGCGTCTTGACAAACTCCTCAGCAGCCTTGATGGCCTCGTCAACCTTGGAGACATCGACGCCGCTTCCCTGAGCAGACTCTTCCTTGCCGCCGTTCTTGCCGCCAACGATCTCGCTGACGCACCTTGCCCACTCGTTGGCCTTGAGACCGCGCTGAACAAGGGGCTTGCCGACCACGCACTGGTGAGCAACACGTGGGCCGTCAACAGCAATAAAGTAAACAGCCTTGTTCTTCAGACCCTTTACATAGGTAGAGACTTGAGCCATGACCTTGCCAGCGACAGGGAGCTGGACAACAAAGACATCCTGATCGGGGTTCTGCTCAATGGCCTGCTGAACCTGGTCCATGGCCTGCTTGGCAGCAAGGGCCTTGGCAGCCTTATCGGCCTCTGCAAACTTCTTGCGGACGTCTTCAAACTCGGTCCGCAAAAGATGCTTCTCAAACACGCTGATTGCAGCAGTGGCCAGAACCTTGTCCAGACGCTTAATCTCGCTATCGAGCTCGGCTCCGCTCAGGGCATGCAGACGCTTGACCTCGCTGGCAAGAGACCGCTGCAGAAGCTGGGCTTGGCGAGCCTCTTCGCCGGTAACAGCAACGATGCGACGTATACCCTTGGAGATACTGCTCTCCTCGGTGATGACAAACACAGCAATGTCGCTGGTGCGCCCGACATGGGTACCACCGCAGAACTCGATCGAGTAGTTCTCCCACTCGGGGTTCTTGGGGTTCTTCAAGATGGCGTCGATATCAGCGCCAATAGAGACAACGCGCACGGGGTCGGGATACACCTCGTCAAATACAGCGCGCAGACCCCGGATCTCGCGAGCCTCGCTCAGGGAAACCTCCTTGGCATAGACAACAAGGTTTTCCAGAATGGTCTTGTTGCAGATGGCCTCGATTTCGCGGATCTCCTCGGGCTTGATGGCGTTCTTGCAATCAAAATCGAAGCGCAGGCGTTCGGGAGCAACCAGCGAGCCCTTCTGGTCAGGCTGCTCGTCGCGAAGAACCTGGCGCAGAGCATGGTTCAGCACGTGGGTGGCCGAGTGGTTGTTGCGGATAGGCAGGCGTCTCTGGACATCGTACTGGGCCTCGACGCTGTCGCCGACCTTGATTGAGCCAAACTTGAGGAAACCAGTGTGCAGCACGAAGCCGTTGGAAACCTCGACGTTCTCGACAGTAAACTCGGCAGACATGTCGTTCAGCACCAGCGAACCAGTATCGCATTCCTGACCACCCTGCACGGCATAAAAGTTGGTTCTGTCCAGAAGCAGACCGATGACAGGGGCATCATCGGGATTGGAGCTGATCGAGCGCGACTCGGTCTGGACAAACTGCTTGCCGTCAAAGACAGCCAGCACGGTGGCCTCGACAGAGCGCTTAGAGTACTTGGGCTCGTCATCGGTCTTTGGAACACCTTGTTCGTTAAGCTGGGCAATGGTGTGCACGTCCAGCTTGACCTTGGCCGCGCCGTCATCGCCACCCTTCTTCTGTTTGGAGATCTCGCGAGACCGCTGGCGCTCGCGCTCAAACTCGGCCTCGTCAACAGCGAGACCGCTCTCCTCGGCCATAATGCGAGTCAGATCAACAGGGAAGCCGTAGGTGTCGTACAGACGCCATACACTGGCGCCTGGAATGACATTGGCGCCATCGCCCATCTTGGACACGGTCTGCTCAAACAGACGCTCGCCGCGGTCAAGCGTGCGGGCAAAGCTTTCCTCTTCCTCGCACAGAATGGCCTTGATATGCTCGGTGTTCTTTTTGATCTCTGGGAAAAACTCGCTCATATTATCGACAACAGTGTCGACCAGCCGAGCAAAGAAGTTGTTCAGTTCCACAGAGAACTTTCTGCGGGCATAGCGAGCACCACGGCGGAGAATGCGGCGCAGAACGTAGCCACGACCCTCGTTCGAGGGGACGCCGCCATCGGCAATCGCAAATGTCAGGGTGCGGATATGGTCGGCAATAACACGGTATGCCATGTCAATGCCATCGGTGTCGTCGGCTCCAACTTTGCCTGTGTATGGGCGAGCACCCGTCAGGCTCTGAATGGACTGGAACAGCGGCATGAACACATCGGTGTCGTAGTTGGAACGCTTGTCCTGCAGAACCGAGACCAGGCGCTCGAGACCCATGCCGGTATCGATGTGCTTGTGCGGCAGCGAACGAAGCGAGCCGTCGGCTTCGCGGTTGAACTCCATAAACACAAGGTTCCAGATCTCCAGCACATCGGGGTCGTCCATGTTGACCAGAGCAGCAGCGTCGCGTCCACCGATGCGATCGTAGTGGATCTCGCTGCAAGGGCCGCAAGGACCCACTTCGCCCATCTCCCAAAAGTTCTCCTTTGAGCCGAATGGCAGGATGCGGCTCTCGGGAAGACCAATGTCGAGCCAGTACTGCTTGGCATCGTTGTCGACAGGCAAACCGTCCTTCTGGCTGCCCTCAAAATAGGTCACGTAAAGACGCTCAGGGTTCAGTCCATATACCTTTGTCAGCAGCTCCCAAGCAAAGCCGATGGCCTCCTTCTTGAAGTAGTCGCCAAAGGACCAGTTGCCCAGCATCTCGAAGAACGTGTGGTGGTATACGTCTTTACCGACATCGTCGAGATCGTTGTGCTTGCCGCCTAAATATTAAGGAAAGCAATGGACGGTTCATTAGTAGAGGCACGTGTGAGAATATAAAAAATACAATAAAGAATGACATGAGTCATTTTCACATTTCCATGCCATGCTTTATCGATTTGGCTATTTGGCAACAACCAAGGATGAAGTGTGATGGAATGGAGCAAGACAAGGCAGGACAGGACGGGCTGGTGGTTGGCTCGGGGAAAATGATGAACAGTGATAGGAACATTTTCTTCTTGCCACTATTGCTGCTTTTAATCGATATTAAAGCAGGAACTGCGGCACCACTGCCGATGCTGTTTCCTGGTTTCATGCGATGTGTGCAGCGTGGGTAAAAAAAATTGGCAAACACTCGGAAAGGTTGCAAAAACAGAGGAGAAAAACAAGAGACCACATAAAAAAGCCACTGGTGCCAGCACAAAGCACAATAACGACTTTGTCGTAAAAAGAGGACAAATGTAGATGATGTGTCATCACTAGAGATCTTTTGTTGCATCTTGCAAAAGAAAAAATAGCTCTTTTTCTGGGCCCTTGAGCTCTGATTCTACTTACCAGCACGGATGCACTTTTGGCTGTTGCAGGCGCGGGTCATCTTGGCAAAGTCCGACGACGGATCAACGGTTCCTTGGAAAATCGGCTTGTACTGGTTCATGCCAGCGTTGGCAAACAAGAGTGTCGGGTCGTCGTGGGGCACCGTCGACGACGAGGGCACAAACTTGTGTCCCTGCGATGCGAAATAGTCGATGAAGGTCTCACGGACCTTGTTTCCAGTCCACTCGGTGTTGGTCATTGTCGGCTAGCTATACTGGCGCTTTTGTTTTTCTGAAAGGATTAGTTGGTAAATGAGTACTTAAGGGTGAAAGGACAGAAAAAAAAAAAATAAACTCCAAATACTTCAAGCAAGAGTAATATATATATGAATTCAAAATAATATTTTTAGTCGGGTAGAAGGGAAGAAGGAAAGGAAAGAAAGAACAGTAGCTGCTTTGGAGCTTTATGCCTGCGCGTGTGTGCTCTTCTGTTAACAGCGATTCCAGTGTTACTGGCAGAGAAGCTAGCATTTCCGACTTTTTTTTTTATGCGAACCCAACATTCTCAGTGATTTGACCAATCGATGGGTGATCTGGACGTGATTCGTTGATCTAAATAAAACACTGAGCCAAAAAGTGCACGTGATGCTGGCTGGTTCAGATTTTAGTTCAAGCACTGGGCGATTGAAGAGACGCCCAAAGGAGTGTACGGCTCAGATAACAGTGAACAGGACTGTTACCTTCTGTTGGGCTGTCATTTGGTCTTTGTTTTTTTGCGACTGCGGAAAGAGATTTAATAAGAAAGAGAGAGGATGCTTGTTTTCGGGCTGTTTTCCAATTATTGTAGACAGCAGAATCAAACATATGAGATGCAATTCGGATGGGTTGGATCAAGCTCTAAAAACCCCCCCAAAACCGGTGGATGCACATAACGCACAACACACAGCACACACATTGGGATTACAACATGTAAAGCATGCCGGTGACACGAGGCATTGCGGGATCCGGTTTTGTATGCATAGTGGAGACCATCAACACGGTTTTTTATCGATGCGGAAGCTACATTTTAGCTTGTGTTCGGAGAGAATAAACAGCATAAAACACAACCGCTTTACTGATAATTTCTGAGGGGTTTTGTTCGGCAATTGCAATAAAATAAGCGGGCTTTTGCTTGCATATCAGCATTTCTTTGTTTGCTTCGTCCTGCATCACAATTCAATAAAAAGGATGAAAATCCTCCGAACATTGTAGCTTTTTACATGCCGGTCTGGTTTTCGTCTGAGATTTTAACGCCTAGTTGCAAGCTTGATGGACATATGCAATGCATCCTCTGCAAGCACATGGCAAAGACATGCAGATCCAGTCCAAGTAGCGTTCTAGTCTCAATTTTTTTGCTTTTTATATTTCTGCTAATTGGAATAACTGCATGTAATTCTTTTAAACTGTTTAAAAATTAGCAACATCAAGCTGTGTGTAATGCTAGTTGCCTGGTTTTTCATTCCGCTTTTCGGCATTTTTTTCTATTTGATATCTGTTTTGCTCCGTTTCTCTTTACATTCCCAGGCAAATAAACGATTAACCTTGCTAATACTTTAAGCATTGCTTTACATACACGTTAATCGAGTTGAAATAAAGTAAATAAATCAAGTCTGTAAAAAATTCCGTTGCAGAAACATGTGGACAAATATTTGCATATCCACTGTTTCTGGATTTGTTTACATCGACCACAATCAATTTTTTTTACACTTTTATGGAAGGTTTGCGAGAGAGGTAAAAAAACAAGAATCACTGAATTTTTTAAGGAAACAGTTTATGAAAGTATATTTTATGCATTATCGACGCAAAAAAAAACACATTGCTGTGTAAAAAAAATAACCTCTCGATATTTTACACAACTACGGCCACAGCTATCTGTCAGTCCTGTTTATCAAATGTCGGGTATAAAAAGGGTAGAAGAATTCCAATCATCCAAAACGCTATATCCAACTGTTTCCAACATCCTCCTAGCAATTCGCAAACAATCCAACACTTGCTACCAACGCTCCACGTCTATCGCCATTCCCCTCTGCTAATTTTTCCAAGCCCAAGAAATATATTTATAATGCTTTTCAAGATCACGACAGTAATTGCCATGGCTTCAGCTGTGCTGGGCCACATGGAAATCTACAAGCCCTGCTCCCGTTATTCGTCCAAGTGTGCCACGACACCTGCTCTTCCCGCTGGAGAAACTATTGACTACAATTTGAACACGCCCATTGGAAGCAATGGCAGCATTCTGGCGCCATTCTGCAAGCATACTACACCCTGGCCTCAGGTCACCGAAACATGGACTGCTGGTCAGCCTGTGACTGTTTCCTTTGTCGCTGGCGGTGCTACTCACAGCGGCGGCCATTGCGAATTCTCGGTCTCTTATGACGGAGGCAATACCTATGTTGTTCTTCACCAAGAGCTGCGCTACTGCTTCTACACTGCAGCACCCAGTGCCGGTGGCGTTGACACCGTACGCAACTTTACTTTTACGCTCCCTGCCAATCTTCCTGGAACGGACCATGCCATCTTTGCATGGACGTGGGTCAACGCTGTGGGCAATCGCGAGTTCTACAACAACTGTGGCGACATTGCTATCAAGGGTTCTGCTGGATCGTACACGGGAAAGAAGGTGACTATTGCCAATTACGGTGCAGGATATCCAGTGATCCCTGAATTCTTGGGCAACTACGAGACAGGTATCTCGTACTACACGACAAACACCGAACAAGTTACTGTCACTGGTGCAGGCTATTCGTAAGAATTGGAAAAGCGTGAAGAGTTTTTGACAGGCGATTTACAACATTTCTGTATTGATTTAGCCTTGTTGAGCTGATGACTTAATTTGGCTATAAAGTACCTTGGCACGGCTTTTTCTTTTAGCAAAGACGTAGCAACCTTTTTCTTTATAAAAAATAAAAAAGATTTGACATGCTGGCCGATTCTACACAATTCACAAACAATACCAAAAGTTCCTTTTTGTATGCTTGGCATAAGCTTTTACAGATTGATACTTCTTTTGGCAGTGTAAAAAAACACTTTTTTTCAACCATCTTGCGCAATTTATCTAGTGTTCTCAATCAGCCTTTGTAAAAATTTTGACGCCTTTTTCTTTATTTTTATCTACTTTGTTCGGTCTTCTTTGGTTGAAAGGATCACCAAGAGTTTTTTTACATACACTTTCACTTTTGGCCGATTGTTTGCAAAGAAATGATTGAGTTTGATTGCCCTTTCTCGCAAAAGCCAAGATTTTCGCAGATGCTTTTTCACAGCTGAAAAAAAAGTGCAAAGCATTTATTTTTTCCAGCTTTTTGGTTTACCTTTTTTGGTGGAGAAAATAGAAATAAAATCGTATCGCTGAACCGCAGTTGAAGACTCTTTGCCAATCATTTATATAGTCTTACGCGTTTGTCAAAATTTTTGGCCAACAGATACCATAAACACGTCCCCCATTTTTCTCTTCACATACATATTTTGCATATACTCTGTTTTCTTTATCAACAATTGCATTATTTCCATTTTTTTTACACCTGCGCACATTTAAGAAAAAAATTATTTACAATGTTTTCTGACAGATTCTTTGCCTACGCTATTCTTACCCTTCTCAACCTCTGGGCCGCTTTTTTGCTTTTTGCTTCAGTGATGTCTAACAAGTCTAAAACAGCTCCTGATTATACTTACAACAAAGGTCGTATTACTAGTAGCAGTGTTTATGAATGCCGTTTTTACGTTCTCGTTTGGGGCAGCGCTCTGTTCACGATCGGTTCCATATTTGGTCTGCTTCTCAACAAATTGAGCAACACACCGGCTGACAAGCCGGTTTCTGAAGAAGGAAAGATCGCGTTGATTGCTTAGATTTTAAAACACATTACCATATATCATAAAACCAACTATTTTTATAGCTCTGTCTACCCTGTATTTATCCGTTTAATAAAAAAATATTTCTTATTGCACCAACTATGATACCCAATGAGTACAGTATTCCTGGTCATATAACTATTTTATACTGAACTGAAATGTGTTTCATTAGATAGCATTAGACGCTGAAAACAAAAAAAATTAAATGCTATGGAATCAACCGATAGCCGATGTGAAATAAGATGATGATGGTGCCGAAGAGGGAATTGGTGAACCGCTGTATCCAGCGCCGTTAACCGTGACCTGCTCAGTGTTTGTCGTGTAATACGAAATACCAGTATCGTAATTACCAATAAACTCTGGAATTGTCGGATACCCTGCGCCATAGTTGGCAATAGTCATCTTCTTTCCCGTGTACGATCCAGCGGAACCCTTGATAGCAATGTCGCCACAGTTGTTGTAGAACTCGCGATTGCCCACGGCGTTGACCCACGTCCATGCAAAGATGGCATGGTCCGTTCCAGGAAGATTGGCAGGGAGCGTAAATGTGTAGCTGCGTATGCTATCGGTGCCGCCATTGTTTGGATTGCCGGTGAAAAAGCAGTAGCGTAGCTCTTGATGAACAACAACAAATGAATTTCCACCGTCATAGGACAAAGAAAACTCGCAATGGCCGCCGCTGTGAGTAGCACCGTAGGGATAAAATTTCACCGTTACAGATTGGCCAGCCGTCCATGTATCCGTCGTTGCAGGCCATGGAGCAGTGTATTTGCACAAGGGCGCTTGAACATTGCCATTGCTGCCGATGGGTGTATTCAGATTGTAGTCGTACGTTTTTCCTGGAGGAAGTGGTACTAGGCTTGAGCATTTGGGCGAATAACGAGGACATGGGGATGTCATTTCCATGTGGCCCAGCACAGACATGACAAAAAATGCTATTAAAACAATGGAAAAGGCGTGTTTAGTTGTCATAATTCATAATACTTTAAACTTTAGATAAAAAAAATATACTTTACGTCCTGCGTTAAACCGATCAAGATGGAAAACTATGAATTTTTATTATGTAAAACTTTTCTCGTAATCCAAAACAGTTGTTGTTGATATACTTGGACGCATTTATATCTTTTTATGATTTGCTGTTTGTATTTGCTTCTATTGAAGGTACTTTTTTTTGTGTTGCTAAATTGTACTAGACTTTTTATTTCATTATTTCAGACATGTCAGGCGAATGTCACAGATCATGTTTTGATTATTAAACTTTGTAAACCGGTTAAAATATATATTATTACACTTTCAAGAAAATAAATAAATGACTTTTTTTTTTCCTGGTGAGGCAATTAATTCAAACACTGGCTTCATGTATATAATATAGAATCCATGTGATATTCCAGCAAACAATAAAAAAAAGAAACAAGAAATAAACATAATGATTTAGTCTCAGGAAGTATAGGTGACATCGTCAATAGTCAGCGGGCATGTGTTTCCGGGGTTTACGTTGCGATAAAGACCGCCAAAAATGACTGACCAGAACCCGTCTAGCTGTGCAACTCCAATGACCTGGTAGTTGGGATCCAAAACAATATTAGAATAAGTCGACATCAACACATTAACCAACGAGTCCGAATTGCGGTATCTGTCGCCAGCCATCCAGTATAACTGTTTGACATTAACTCTTTGTGCGTAAATCTCATCGTCCACATTGCGTGGTCCATCCACAGTATAATGGCCCAGTGATTTCATAACCTTGACTTGTTCCTGAGCCTCGTTGGCCAGCGCCGTGTGCACCACAAATGCATTGAGACCTGTCTTCTGTCTTTCTCTGTTGATGCTGCACAAGAAACGAGGAAGGTCTACGCCGTTGACTACGCTACCCGGAGCAGAGCTTCCGTCTGGCGGCGTGTATGGCGTTGAAGAATACGGACAAACATCGATGTTTTGCGGCTTGTACTGCAGTCCTGATGCAAGCACAATGGTGTATACTCCCTGAATCTGGTACACGCCAATAGCATCCAGATTGCGAGCAAACAGTGCATTGTAGATGGTCTTTTCTATTTCAGGGACATAATCCCGGTCTGAATCAAATGTGCCTAGGACCTTGTAGCTTGCAGTCACAGATGAACCAAGCGGCGCCAACTGGGCATTATACAGGTCGTTGAAAAGAGACGATTCAAATGTACCACTAGAATAGCGTTGGCCTAGGGTTTGAGCTACTTGGTTAAGCGTACTATGTAGAAACACTGGCGATTGATACCGAGCTTGTCTGTCTCTGTTTAATTGACACAGAATGTACTGCGAGTTTCCTTGTTTTTCAAAAGACGAAAGCGGCGGCGCAACTGTTGCGGCTGCTTGAGAGATACTTGATAAAGGTGCGGTTGGTGACGAAGGAGTTGCCATGGCCAGCAATGGCAGCGCCAGTGCAGCGGCAGTACGAAGAAGAGACTTCATTAGATAATGGGAGGTTGTTGGCCAGGAATAATAATAATAATAATAATGTTATATATAAAGATGTTTTTATGGAATAGCAGCTAATAGTTTCTTTTTTCGTTGGCACTGGCTCCAGCTACCGCTTTATATATACCTGGTTTGTTAAAGTAATACGCTTTGGTCGGTCGATGCAGTTTTGTGCATTTACATTACAACCCAATGAGCTATGTATGTCAATGGTGGTGGATGCTTGATCAATGCTACAAAAAAAAACTATATAACGTAATGAAGAGTATCCACGTATCAATTCAAAAAAGCAAGCCACGATATAAATTTAAAAACATACAGAAAACATAAAAAAAAGGGGGGGAGGAGGGAGAGCGGAACTAAGAAAAAGAGAAAAAAAAGTATAAAATAAAATAGAAGGTCCATACACTTGTCTTACTTTGCACTACTTCTGGCGGGTCGAGTAGATGTTCCTATATGGCGATATGAGCTTAAGTCTGTGTTTGCAAACTCGTCTGTATCAGAGTCATAAAGCTCAGTGACCGGCACCACTCGAGAATCTCTTTGCCTTCCAGAGACCTTGCGTTCGGGCTCATCGTCCATATCCTCATCATCAATCTCATCATCGCTTGCCTCTGGCCAGTCCTTGGGCACCTCCTGCATCATCACTGAGGGCGCATGAGGGATATTTCTGAGCTGCTCAGCAACATGAGTAAATATCTTTTCCAGATACTCCTTGGTATTGGCATTGTCCATGTTGCTAGCCGGAACATCCAGACGGAACTCGGGTCCGTAGAAGTCATAATAGTCGTTGTACGGAAGAACAGGATCCAGCTCCTCGTCCAGAAGCACCGCTGTCTCATACGCCCATGTGCGCGCTACGTTGCGAATAGTGTATCCGCCGCCGCCCAGACAGAATAAGGGCACACCGAAGGACTTCATGAAGTCGACGCACTCGGCATGGCCCTTCATGCTCAGATTAAAGCAGCCTATGCGGTCGCCAGAAAGCGAATCAGTGCCACACTGCATTACCACTGCTCCGGGACGGAACCGCTCCATGACCATACGCATGATAGGCTGGAACAGGTTTTTGTAGCTCTCGTCGTCGATGCCGTCGCGCAACGGAACATTGACCGCGTATCCTTTGCCCTTGGCCACACCAACATCCAACAGATGCCCAGACCCAGGGAAAAAGTCGCCGTGCTTGTGGAAGCTGACCGACATGACGCGATCGGTTGTGTAGAACGCTTCTTCGACACCGTCGCCATGATGCACGTCGATATCCAGGTACATCACACGCTGGTGGTACCGCAAAAGCTCCAAGACGGCCAATACGATATCGTTAATGTAGCAAAACCCCGAAGCGGCGTTCTTTTTGGCGTGGTGTAAGCCACCGGCCCAGTTAATCACAATATCAGAATCACCATGGTTGATTCGCTTTGCTCCGGCTATGGAGCCACCGGCAGATATCGAGCTAAACTCAAACACACCGTCAAATGCCGGACAGTCCTCGCCGCTAAGATACACGTTGGCGTGGTCGGTTTCGTTCTCGGCTAGTTCGTGGGTGACGCGTGAAAGAAACTCTACGTAGTCGTCGGAATGGAACCTCGTCATTTGGCGGGCACTGGCGCGAGGCGGTCGGATGACGTTCATCTTCTTGTCCAGTCCGTAGGCTGTGACTAGGCTGTGTGCCATGCGCATGCGGAACGGCTTCATCGGATGGTTGTATCCGTAGTTGTAGTTGCCTACCTCTTCGTCGTAGTAGTACGTGATGCGCTTTTTGAACGTCATGGGCAAATGAGACGATTAGAAAAAACCCCTTTTTGTCAAAAAAGGAAAGAAATAAAGAAGAAAATTAGAGATAGAAGTATCCAATTGTACACAGAAATAAAAAACTAAATGCAAGTGCAAAAAAAATTAAAAGAGAAAAGAAAGCAAACAAGAAACAAGGCAAAGAAAATAAAAATCCAGAAAAAAGGTACAGATCCCCTGTATAGCTGCTATTTTTTTTTAAAAAACTTGATCCAGAGATTCACTGGTTTATTTATTACACATGAAAACAAAGGACATAAGCGCCGCTGCTACCTTTGTTATTTAGTTCGGCGCTCAGTGGATCGAGTGGTGGCCCATATTCTCCGACGCCGGCGTTTTGTGGTCGGCGGCAGTGGGCTTGAGCTCGTAAACAGCGACGACCGGCGTGTCCTTGAGCTCGACCCACTCACCGCGAAAAGCCAGAAAATACACGGTGCTCTCGTCGCCATCGAAGCACTGCGGGAAATGCAAAGTCAAGCTCCGCACCCCTCCAAACTTTGTAACCCTTACGGGATACTCCACCGGCTCTCTCGCACCTCTTGCCAGCGCCCACTCCTGCGTCGGCGCTGCATCGCCCACGCTTTCAAAATCCAGGTCATCTCGATTGGCAAACACCCTTACATGGTTGGGCGCAGAGTCGCTGGATCCGCCCCAGATAAATATCGACTTGAGTTTGATCATCGCTGTGAACGGCACGTATACGAGTAGCTCTGGGTCGTCCGGGTCGCTGGATACAAACTGCGTTGTGTCGAGACGTTGGTGGTATGGCTTGAACACTTGCTTGATTGCGTCGGGCGTGCTTTCGTTGAGACAGCGCACAAGGTCGATGTTGACCTTGCTGAAAAGCGAGTCTGAAAACCCGGTGTCTGCTGCTGCGTCATGGCTGTGGTCATGGCCGTGGCCATGGCTGTGGTCGTGTCCATGGCCGTGGCTGTGTCCCGCATGGTAGTCGTCGTCGCCGGCTTCGTCGTGGCAGTTCATGCTGACACTATGCTGTGTAAATGAAATGCGCAATTGAGCCTTTTATAATGAGAGGGTATTGTTGAAGAAACAGCGGAAAGCAAAAAGCGAGAAGGAAAAAATAATGGAGAGAGAAAGTGCTAATGGCGTCCTGATCCCTTTTGCCTCTTTGATGATCCTTTGATTATTTTCCTGTATCTTCAAGCTTAAAGGGTGACGTAAGGAAAAAAGCAACAGAAATGCTATTCAGTCGCTTCCATTTTTTTTTCGCTTGTTCTTGTTCAAAGGCTCTACTCTTTTATCTTTCCAGCTAAAAAGCTATTCTGATACTATTCGATTTCTTACAAGGTATAAGCAGACTTTTGCTTGTCAACATTAAACCAGAACATAATAAACTTTATGTCTAGCATGGCGCTACCTGCTTTTTCACGAACGGTCAGGCTGCTACGCCACTCGGGCGGTCTTTTTTCGGGTGCACGCGGCTATCGCACGCCGCTGGGACTGGGGCAGTGGGACGGACACGCAGCGGCCACAGCACCAGCCAGCTCACTTGTACCCATTGTCATCGAGCAGTCGGCGCGCGGCGAACGGTCTTTTGATATCTTCTCGCGGCTGCTGAAAGAGCGCATCATCATGCTAAACGGGCCAGTGAACGACTCAATGTCATCAGTCATCGTAGCGCAGCTTTTGTTTCTCGAGGCCGAAGACCCCGAAAAGCCCATATCGATGTACATCAACAGTCCCGGTGGCAGCGTAACAGCTGGCCTGGCTATCTACGACACGATGCAGTATATACAGTGTGCAATTTCGACTTTGTGCACCGGCCAGGCATGCTCGATGGGATCGCTGCTTTTGACCGCTGGTACTAAGGGCATGCGGTTTGCGCTACCACATTCTACAGTGATGATTCATCAGCCGAGCGGTGGTGCTGAGGGCCAGGCGTCGGATATTGCTATACATGCGCGTGAGATCCTCAAGACAAGGGAGAGGTTGAACCGCATCTATGAGCGACACACGGGCCAGCAGATAAACATCATTGAGAATGCTATGGAAAGAGACAACTTTATGACGCCCCAGGAGGCCCTCTCGTTCGGGCTGATCGACCGCGTCTTGGAAAAGAGAGCAGCAGACCCCGGGTCGCCACCGTCGCCAGCCCCTGCTTCTTCGCCAAAGCCGTGAGAAGTCAATATAGCCAAAGCAACAGCGTATCTGAAGCAGGCTACAAAATCAGAAGTGGCACAAGCACATGCACAAGTGGCTTAATTGGGAATGCTCCTGACATTGTAGATCCTTTTTGTGGCATTTCGCCCTAGGTAGTATTGGTTTCGTCTTTAGCCTTTTTATCGTACACGAAGAGGCTTAGTGTTTATTTGGACATGTAGCGAATTTTCCGTGCCACATTGACTTTTTGCTAAGACTGCAGAATATGAGAGAATAGTGTTGAGAAATATATGCCATGGGTGTAAGCTATGTTGCTATATGCTGGGGGCAAGGGGCTTTGGGGGTTTAGAAGGAAAGACCGCAGCCAGCTTGTATAAAACGCAGATGTCAGTGCGTCAAATGTCGCACTTTGACCCTTCCAGCCTTTCAGCCTTCCAGCCTTTCAGCCTTCCAGCCTTTCAGCCTTCCAGCCTTTCAGCCTTCCAGCCTTCAAGCCTTTCAACCAGCCATCCCCTTTTTATTTATTTATTTTTGTTACTTGCGAGACCCTACCTGCTATCGATACACCGTGTCTGTTTACTATTTTTTTTACTTGTGCACGATATGCGGCCACTTCTTGCAGCGCTGGCGTCGGCGCTTTTGTTCGCATGCTCTGTTTGGGCTGCACACGTCAATGTCTACTGGAACGTGACGTATATCGACACGGACAGAACCGGGGACTCCCCTCGCCGCTCGATTACTGTTAACGGCGCATACCCCATTCCTCCAATCCATGTCCATCTGGGCGACACGTTATATATACATCTGCATAACATGCTTGACGCTCCCACTTCGATCCATGGCCATGGTCTTCTGATGAACGGGACCAACTACATGGATGGTGCAGGGATGGTGACCCAGTGCGGCATTCCGCCAGGAGAGTCGTTTACTTACAAGTACGACATTGTGCAGCGAGGCACGTTCTGGATCCACGGCCATTACGACCACCAAAACTCGGACGGTCTTCGCGCACCGCTGATTGTGCACGACGAAAGAAAGTACGATGGAGAGTTTTTGTTTTTCCTTGAGGACTGGTACAAGCAGTCCTATCACGAGCGACTCAGGCTGACCACGGGTCCGGGCACTGTGTTCCCGCCACCGGCAAGCTTCCCTCATGCGCTGATCAACGGGTTTGATGGAAATAAAACCAAGCCCATCAGGTTTGAAAAGGGAAAGACCTATCGCATTCGCTTGATCAACATGGCTATTACCGAGTGGTTCAAATTTAGCATAACCGGTCATAAGCTCAGGGTCATCGAGGTTGACAGCGAATACAGCGATCCGCTTGAGGTCGATGGGGTTGACATTGGCCCTGCTCAGCGCTACTCGGTGCTGGTGACGGCGCATGACGACGACGAGTTCAACTTTAACTACAACGTCACCTTGTATGCCAGCTTTGTTCCAGTCGTTCAAGGTATGAATCCGCGGTACTACAAGGGCTTGGTTGAATACAGAAAGGACGCTCCTTTGAAGAAGGTCCCTGAGCCCAAAAACTTTGTGTGGGCAGATGATCTCAACTTGTCGGCATACTCGGGACAGGAGCCGCTGCCTGTAACCCGTCAGATTGATCTGTCTCTCAACGGCTCGCCTTTTACCAACGGCAAAGTACTCGATGTCATCAACAACATCACTTACTCGGAGCCAAAGATGCCAACGCTGTACTCGGCTTTGTCACTGGGAAAGCTGGCCTTTAACGAGTCGCTCTATGGTCCGCAGACCCACGCAATAGTGCTGAACCATATGGAGTATGTCGAGCTTGTCCTGCGCAACCCCAACTCTCTGCCACACCCCATCCACTTGCACGGGCATGTTTTCCAGATTGTGTCGTCTGGCCCGGAGGAGCTGACACCTTCGCTTGGCTTTTCTGAAACAAGCAATGAAAACACCAAAGAGCCTGTGAAAACGTACACCGGAAGGGTTCCGATCTCCAGAGACACCGTTGTGATTCCATCGGGAAGATACGTCAAGATCCGGTTCAGAGCTGACAATCCGGGTGCTTGGTTGCTCCATTGCCATATGGACATTCATATGGGTATGGGAATGGTGATGACCTTTATCGAGGCACCAGACGTTTTGCAGAAAACTCTGCGTATTCCTCCTCAGATGGCCGATTTCTGTCGCAAACTAAACATTCCAGTTGAAGGAAACGGCGCTGGAAAACAAGGCTTTGATCTCTCTGGGCTTCCAGAGCCTCCCAAAATGGGTCTTCCTCCATCGTAAACTATAGGATTTTTTTTTCCATTATAAATTATTTTTTTTGTTACATTTTATTTTCAAGATCTTTTCTATATCTTTTTTAATACCCGGCTGTTCTTTTTTTTTACTTTTTTTGTTTTGTTTTGGAAATTATTTATTTCTGCTGAACATTGGACTGTGAGACCCATCATCTCCTTTCAGTTTACACACACAATTCGTTTAATTCATCTTGTGTGTACGCAAATGCAAGCCTTTTTTTGTTCTGCCAAAAGGGAAACAATCGCACATAATGAAAAACAATATAAAAGATGTGAGCACTTACAAGTGGCTTCAATGTGCAAGAATTAAAAAGGGAATTGTTTTATACCTGTTGTTTTGCAGTTTTTTTACATTGTGATGAATTAACTATTTCTATCATTTTTTGCTAACAATCCGGAGAAGACAACAATGCGAAATAGCAGCAGCAACAACAGCTGATACAGCAAACCCAAGGAAATTGACACAAAAAAGCCACTACTATCATCGTTTTTTTCCCTCAGATCCTGCCACCGTTTTTTTATTTCCAAGGGAATATATTGCAAGAAACCTTTCCCCCTAAAAATAACAAAACACGCTGGTTAGCACGGCGTAGCCGTCTGTAGCATTGTTATATTTGTTTTACTATTGTTGTATAAAAATACTTTTTTATATTAAATAACGTGCATTTCCTCCATTTTGTATTGCTTGATTTCTTGGCAAGTTCTAAATATGTGACATAAACATACTGACGTGCATAAACATGGTTTCGGTCAGCAAGTGTGGCTGAACCAATGTTTTTTTTTGTGTTGGGTTTACAACATTCCGGGCGTTCTATTCTTTAGTTTGAATAGAACTAGTGTTAAAAATAAATCGAATTCCCGGGGGGTTTTATTTATAAAACCATGCTTTTAAAAAAACATGCCGACTGTGAAAAAAAAAAACACTCCCTCTATTCCCCGAATAAACAACGACTACTCTAATAGCCATTCTTTTTTTTATTCCGTGACGAACTCTACAAGTAAAACGACACCCTTTCAAAAAAAAAAAAAATAAGACACAAAAAAAATATAACCACGAATTTCGTTGACGAAACCCTTCTTTTTTTTATCACGACAAAACTATAACATCTCGATACTTTTCCCGTTTGGCAAAAAAAACAAAGAAAAATCATAGAACTTTACATCCTTAGCAAATACTCTACCTTTATTTTTTTTCCAATATTTTTCTCCTTGTTTTATTTTTTCTTACGCCAAGAGATGTACTTTGAATTTTCATTGGGCAGAACCCTGCTTTCGGTTGGACTCTGCAGTGCAGTGTTTCTACAAACTGTGCTTACTGCCGACGTTGTTGTTGACTGGGATATCGGGTATATTACTGTTAACCGCGATGGCTACAATACTCGCCGTGCTATTGGTGTTAATGGCGAGCTCCCGATTCCGCCAATTAAGGCAACTATTGGCGACACGATGTATCTCAATGTTCATAATTCTCTGGACAAATCCACATCTATCCATGCACACGGTCTGTTCCAGCGCGACAATAGCTTTATGGATGGTCCTGCCATGGTCACTCAGTGCGGTATTCCTCCTGGCGAGTCCCACACCTATATTTACAAGCTTGAGCAAACTGGAACTTTCTGGATTCACGGCCATGATCATCACCAGAACTCGGATGGTCTGCGCACTCCTTTGGTTGTTTACGACCGCGAGCACCCTCCTTATGAGTACACCGACGATATCTTGTTTTCGGTCGAAGACTGGTATCTGGAGGAGTTTGAAGAAAGGGAGAAGCAGACCTTGGACCCAAGCCTGCCTTTCCCTCCACCTCATGGCTATGGCTTTGGTCTGATTGACGGGTACAACGGCAACGACACAAAGCCTTTGTACTTTGAGCCAGGAAACACTTACCGTCTGCGCTTTGTCAACATGGGTGCTTTGACAACGTTCCAGTTTACCTTGCCTGGTCATCGCATGCGCGTTGTTGAAATCGACGGCGTCTATACCGAGCCCACCGAAGTCGACGGTCTTAACATTGCACCTGCGCAGAGATACTCTGTTTTGATCGACGCTCAGAAGAACACGCAGTTTAACTACCAGTACAACATTACCATGTACGCAGAGTTTCTTCCTCATAAACAGGGGCTTTCTCCTCGTGTGTATATGGGCGACGTTATCTATGACAAAAGCGCGCCTCTCAAGACCATTCGTAGCGATGCTGGCTGGTCGCATTTTAGATTTGCTGACGACATCACACTGGCGTCTCTTGATGGCGAGCCTGCTATGCCTGTTGACCGCAACCTGGAATTTACCATTGGAAACAACGTGTACAGCACTGGACAGCATCTCGACCACTTTAACAACATTACGTATGCTCAGCCATTGGTTCCGACACTTTACACTGCGCTTACGATGGGAAAGCTGGCGATGGACGAGCGCGTATATGGCCCACAGACTCACGCTGTTGTGTTGAACCATATGGAAGTAGTCGAAATCACCATCCATAACCCAAACACAATGCCTCATCCTCTTCATCTTCACGGCCATGTGTTCCAAGTAGTCGAGTATGGTCTTGCCAAGGCATTTTTCCCCATTCCCGATGCCTTCAAGGACATTCCAACTGTCAGATACACAGGTTCGTGCCCGAGCAAGCGCGACACTATGCTTATTCCCTCAATGCATTATATCAAGATTCGCTTGCGTGCTGATAACCCTGGTGTGTGGATTTTCCATTGTCATCTGGATATTCATCACGCAATGGGGATGGCAATGACCTTTGTGGAGGCACCTGACGTGCTTCAGAGAACCCAACGTGTTCCTCCTCGCATGGTCGAGTTTTGCAGAAAGCTAGGCTTCCCTGTTGAGGGTAATGCCGCGGGTAACTCGGCCTTGGATTTCACTGGCCTCCCTACTCCGCCAACCATTGTTGCTCGCTCACCAGCTTCCACCGGAAGAGCACTTACTGGTAGAGACTGAGTCGTTGTTTATGTCTATGTGTTTTAAAGATTAATATTAAATAGAAGTACGTTTAATAAGTTGAAAAAATCTATTTAGTATATAAAATAATTTATGTACTTGGATACACTTGAAAATGTGAAAATTATAGTGTCACATATTGTCACAATAAGCCAAAAAAACAGCGTTGCTTTGGTTGCAAGGATGAAACCTTATCGACTTGTGCCAAGTCGATGGGAAAAAAGTGCTTGATTTCGAGCATTCAAAGGCACCCCCTTTTGCAGCTGTTTCTTTTACCACAAAAGGTGTTTTTTTTCTTTTCATACAAGCGGGTGCCGACCGATTGCTTCAAGCTGAACTTAATACAATTATTTTTTTCTTACATCTAAAGAGGTAACGTTTTTTTTGCACTTGTGCATTGTGTTAAATTCACTTATTTATTTTCATGCTACTGCTGAAAAAAAATTGTTCGCTAAAAAACTTAATAAAAGAACGCTTTGTCCTTTGTCACTTTGTAAGTAGATGCAAAAGGGGGTGAACAAAGAATTGTACAGAGCTAATTTTTTAAGTGTTTTTTGTGTAGATGCTTAAAAGAAAATGAAAGAAAAATAAAACAAAGGCCAAGCAAGCGCTTATTTTTTTATAGTTTAAAACACCTCCTTCGAGGAGCTTGAGCTTTCCTTGAAAAATAAAACCACGTTTGCTAACCCTCTTTTCTTTCCAGCAATTTTCATTATTATTATTATTATTACTTCTGTTTTCGAATAATTTTTTTGTTATAGAATAGATTTACACGCTGCCAAACAAAATGGAAGTAAGCGTGCGCTATGATGAATACCTGCAGTGTCTAGTTGAGCTGTCGGGCGAAGAAAAACAGCTAATCAAGTCTATTATATCGGACAACTATAACAACTTGAATATCAAGCATCTAGAAAAGATTGTCACAGATGAGCTTCCTCTGTGCAGTCCAAATGACATAAGCAAAGAGATAATTAAATGCCTAAACACTAATATCCGAAAGCCCTCTGTCGTTGAAACGCTTTTAGAAAAAACCGACAAGGAATCTGTAAAAAAGACAGAAAGCCTTATTTTACTGGCAAGCAGCGGCGATGATAGCAGCGAGTCAAACAAAAGATGGACTAGCATAGAAACCAAACGCCTATTGGAATTTATAGCTAATTCGCAGGGAAACATCAACTGGTCGCTGTGTTCAAGGTTTGTTGGCTCAAAATCGGGCAACCAGTGCAAATACAAGTTTAACAACTTGAAAGTAAAGTTCTCCACCAAATAAAAAAACGGACACAATTTATTCGTAAGAGAAACGTATATTTTAGGTTTTTGGTTTCTTAGTTATTTTTTTGTATATAAGCAATTTTAATTAAACTATTCACTATCATTAAAAAATTTTTGGTTACCAGACAGCATCACATTAGCAAAACTGCACTAGCTTTCTTGTTCGGACAACCCGTAGTAACATGTCTCTATGATTGAGCTTTTTGCATTCGTGTGTTTAAAAAAATGCATTAGGGGTTTTTTTTACAGTATGTACTGCGAGAGGACGTTTGGAAAATTTTCAGTCGAGTACACATGGTGGAGCAAGGTTGGGCGCTCCTCTTTTTTTTTTAGTAGAGACTTTTTGCAAATTGGCAAGCCTAATTGAGACAAAAGCACCTACCTCCTTTTATTACCGCAGCTTCTTTTAAACAAAATGTTTACATTGAAGTAAAGAAAAATAATTTTTCTTTTTTTTTTGTCCTGCACTTGACCAGGGTGTGCTTTATTTCAAAGAAACATGTTGAATTTTTTGTAGAATGAATCCAACCAGCCTTTTTACTACATTTTCTAATGTTTGCTTGCTTTGAAGCAAACTTATTTAGCAAAAGGAAGCTGTAAGATTTGTAAGATGCCAAGAACGCGTGCTTATTATATAAAAGCAAATAAAAAAAAAGTTTCTTTGGTTGTTTTTAAAAAAAAAAAACAAAGGAAAAATTGTCAAAGGAATAAAAATGCCTTTGCACTGCTTACTATTTTTTAATACACTAAAACCAATTGAACAAGCGTTTTCTTTGCCAAGATGGTGCTTTTACTTTAAATAGGCTTCTCCAGGTGCTCCAAAACCGAACATTATTATTTTTCCTCGTTTTTTTACCATTTTCTTCTTCTTTAGTAGTGTTTTTTAAATTATTCAACACCCTCTTTTTTTAGTACTACTATGCTGGCAAATATTAAAACTCCACAGCCTCTGCAGAATTACTACAACTCAATAGCAGAGCTTTCAGAAGAGGAAGCTTCAATTATTAACAATATTGTAAATAAAAATGGATTACTGATGGAAAAAATGAACATCGAAGCACTGGTCCTCAAGGTACTTCCTCTCTGTCATCAAGATGATATTCGTCAAGCCGTTACCAACTGCCTGCTTTCAAACAGTATGTTTGCCAATATAGTTAGAAGACCATTGAAAAAAAATAATGTGTCACCTATTCGCAACCAGATTATTCACACTCAACCTATAATCATGGAGCGCAACAAGAGGTGGGAGAAAGACGAAACCCAGAGGTTGCTTGAATATGTGTCTAACGTAGGTGGTCGTGTAAATTGGTTTGCCTGCTCCAGGTTTGTCAGAACAAAGACTAGTGACCAGTGCAAATCAAGATACAACAACCTTAAGGCTAAAGTCCCGATGTAGTCACTGAAGCTTTTGCTTGCTTGTGATGTGTGTGTGTGTGTCATGAGACAATGCTATTTAAAAAATATATTCTTCCGCTACTTTTCTACAGCATCTTCTTGTATTTAGTTTCTCGTAATTTATTTTATAATAAACTCCCTGCGGGTTGGCCAAAGGTCAACCTGAACTACTTAATTAAATAAGCACAGAATATGAGCACATTTAAATCTTGCATCTTAAACCCAATTGACATTGAAGAAAACTAACAAGCATTGTTTGCTGTGAGAAAGAAATAAAACTGACATGTGACCTTTTTTTTTAAAAAAAAAAAAAAACAGGGCACACCATGCTGCATTTGCATATGTACGCATGTATATGTGTATATCCGCTTGAATTGTATTTTTTTTTGAATTCTATTCCAAAATGGTAAACAGAGTAATAAACAGTATTTTTATGTTATAAACCCCCCAATCCTGTATATCTTTTTAACAAGGCATATGACAAGTGCATTTTGTTTTACAATTTCAGAATAAAGCGGAAAAAGAAAAGCACCAAATCCGACTGAGAAAGAAAGTTTGTACATATATAAATACACTACGGTCATGGCTGAACTTTGGAGGGGGGCACTACTAACTTACTCAATTTATTTAAACCAAATCCATCTCTTTATTATTTATTCAAGTTATACTTGCAACTAACTATCGTCATTAGTCATGAAAAGTACAGATATTCCTATGGAAACGAGCCGGGGTGTTCTCACAACGGGCAATGGCAACCCCGTAGCCAAGAACCAGACCTCTCAGACCGCAGGGTTCTTTGGTCCCGTCCTGCTCCAGGACTTTCATCTTATCGACAAGCTGGCGCACTTTGACCGTGAGCGCATTCCCGAGCGCGTGGTACATGCCAAGGGAGCGGGAGCGCACGGGTACTTTGAAGTGACCAAGGACATCAGCCATCTGACCTGCGCCAAGTTCCTAAACGAGGTTGGAAAGCGCACCCCTATTTTCACGCGCTTTTCAACAGTGGGTGGAGAGCTGGGTTCGGCAGATACGGCGCGCGATCCTCGTGGGTTTGCTGTCAAGTTTTACACCGAGGAGGGTAACTGGGATATGGTTGGCAACAACACGCCGATTTTCTTTATTCGCGACCCTATAAAGTTCCCCGATTTTATTCATACGCAGAAGCGTGATCCAAGAACGCATCTCAAGAACCCTGATATGCAGTGGGATTTCTGGTCGCATGTGCCAGAGGCGCTGCACCAGGTAATGATTCTGTTTACCAACCGCGGCACTCCTGACGGATACCGCCATATGCATGGGTATTCCAGCCATACGCTAAAGCTGGTCAAGGAAGACGGCTCGTTCCATTATGTCAAGTGGCATTTCCGCACCAACCAGGGAATCAAGAACCTTAGCGCCGACAGAGCGGCGGAGCTGGAAGGCTCGGATCCCGACTATGCCACCCGCGACTTGTTTGAGGCCATCGAGAAGGGCGACCATCCCTCGTGGACCGTGTATCTGCAAGTTATGACCGAGGAGGAAGCCATGAGCTACAAGTACAACGTGTTTGACGTGACCAAGGTTGTCAGCCAGAAAGATTTCCCGCTGCAAGAAGTCGGACGCATGGTTCTGAACCGCAACCCGGAGAACTATTTTGCCGAGGTTGAGCAGGCGGCATTTTCGCCGTCGCACATGGTGCCTGGCATAGCACCTTCGGCTGACCGCATGCTGCAAGGCCGTCTGTTCAGCTACCCCGACACCCACCGTCATCGTCTGGGCGCCAATTATCTGCAGCTTCCAATTAACCGTCCGCAGACGCAGGTCAGAAACCACCAGAGAGACGGGCCCATGACGCTCACCGACAACGGTGGGCGGCTTCCAAACTATGAGCCCAACTCGTTTGGCGGGCCGCACGAGAACCAGGCTTCCAGAGAAGCCGACGTGCAGACGGCGGTGGAAGGCATGGTTGCTCGCCACACGTACGAGCTGACAGACGCTGACTTTGAGCAGCCGCGCGCGCTGTATAACCTGCTCAGCGCAAGCGAGCAGCAGGACCTGGTGGTCAACATGGCTGGCAACATTAGCAAGGCTAAGCCCTTTTTCCAGCGTCGGATTGTGCCTCATCTAAAGCGCATCGACGGCGACTTTGGCTCGCGTGTCGAGGCTATTCTCAAGAAAAACAATCCCGAATACTAGTGTTCTAGCGAATGCTTAGCGAAAATAATAAATTCAATAATAACATCGTCACGTGCACAGGATGGGTTTAGAGTGATGAATCTGGCGTATTATAGCTGCTTGAAACGCTGCCTAATTTTGCACTGGTCTTTCTTTCTTTTCAAAAAGCTTGTTCTCATTTTCTTTACTTGTTCGCTGTTTTAGTATCCTTTTTTATTGCCTCTACTTTATTGCGGTCATACACTTTAGCAAAATTTGTAGCATAGCTGTTACGTGTCCTTTTAGCTTTATTTACTGGCTAACCGACAAAAAAAATACTAGTTGGGCGCAAATGTCGGGCACAAATTACTTGGATGTAAGTTATTCGACAGCAGCAATGGCAGGAGCATGCTGGAACAAAGCAGGTTGGCGTGATAGAGAGCACTTTTCTGAAAACTATTTTTTTTCTGACTCTTGGTGAGGTTTCTATTTCGCTGTGTGGGTTTACATTGTAGAAGGCAGTGGAGATAATAAACAAGGCTATTGCCGACGACACGGCGGGAAACTATGAAGAGGCATACAAACAGTATATGAACGCCATAGACTGGTTTATGATTGCAATCAAATGTAAGTGTGAATTCCTTGTATGCTAGCTTGTAGAATAAAGCAAGGACAGAGCTTGCGTACACTAACAGAGTTTTCTTTTATCTTTGTGCGGGGGGTGTGTATGTGTATGTGTGCGTGTGTATTTATTTGTAGACGAAAAGTACGAAAAGCGCAGGGACCACATCAGGAAAAAGCTGGTGGAATACGTGGGCCGTGCCGAGCAGCTGAAGGAGCACATAATCAAGGCGCAGGAAAGAAAGAAGCCTGTCGCGGTCGGCGGCCCAAGCAGCAACGGCAATGCGAACGGCAGCGGGAAGAAAAAGACGGGAGGCAAAGGCGATGACGACGACAGCAACCTGGACAGCGAGACGAAGAAGCTGCGACAGGGGCTTGAGGGCGCGATACTCAGCGAGAAGCCCAACGTGCACTGGGAAGACGTTGCTGGGCTCGACGGCGCCAAGGAGTCGCTCAAGGAGGCGGTGATTCTGCCAATCAAGTTTCCGCAGCTGTTCACGGGGAAACGCACGCCTTGGCGCGGAATTTTGCTGTACGGTCCACCGGGGACAGGAAAGTCGTACCTGGCCAAGGCGGTGGCCACAGAGGCCAATTCGACGTTCTATGCGGTGTCGTCGTCAGACCTGGTGTCCAAGTGGATGGGCGAGAGCGAGCGGCTGGTCAAGAACCTGTTTGCGATGGCGCGCGAGAACAAGCCGTCGATTATTTTTATCGACGAGGTTGATTCGCTTTGCGGGTCGCGCGGCGAGGGCGAGTCTGAGGCGTCGCGCCGAATCAAGACGGAGTTTTTAGTGCAGATGAACGGCGTGGGCAACGACGACACTGGCGTGCTGGTGTTAGGCGCGACCAATATCCCGTGGGCGCTGGACGCGGCGATCCGGCGTCGGTTCGAAAAGCGCATCTACATTCCGTTGCCGGACCCAGCGGCGCGCGCACGCATGTTCCAGCTGCACATCGGCAATACGCCGTGCCTGTTGACGCAGCGCGATTACAAGATGCTGGCGGACCGCACGGACGGCTATTCGGGATCGGATATCGCTGTTATTGTCCGAGATGCACTGATGCAGCCGATCAGAAAAGTGCAGATGGCTACGCATTTTAAGCGGGTTTCGCGGCCGGTTGACCGTACGCAGCCGAGCGGGCCGCAGCGCGAGTACTGGACGCCGTGCTCGCCGGGCGACGCGCAGGCCATTGAAAAGACGTGGGCGGAGGTCAGCGGCGACGAGCTGTGGGAGCCTGACCTGACGCTGGCAGATTTTCTCAAGGCGGTCAAGAACAGCAGACCGACGGTTAACGATGCGGACCTTTCCAAGCAGATCGAGTTTACCAACGACTTTGGGCAAGAGGGATAGTGCCAACGCAATTTACAGCTGGTATTTTTTTTTCGATATATATGTTTTTTCTTTACTTGTGCGAGCAGCCTTGGCGAGCTGTATTTTTATAAATCTAGTGTCTCTTGTGGAGGCTCTTGGCCAAAAAAAAACCCCCTTTTGTCGCTGGCAGACAAGCTTCCACGTGATGCAACCCCAATCAAGCGACATTTGAGCTTGGAGATTAAGATAATCGTAGGGCATTGTAACCGGGCTCGGGACCTTTAAATTCCTAGCCACTTTCAATTTGCCACCCAGAGCCAGTTTCTTTGTTTAATTTTATCAATAGTTTTTTATTTTCACACGCACCAGCAGCAATGGCGAACCAGACAAACGAGCCGATGGACGAGGACGACTACATCGACATCGACGACACAGGACCAGAGGGACTGAAGGGAGCCGACGGCGGATATGCGTGGGAAGAGGAGTACAAGCGATCCTGGGACGTGATTCAAGAAGACGCTAGCGGCAGTATTCAGAGCAGCATAATGGACATCAATGATCAACGTAAGCGTCGACGGCGGCTTCGGGACACCGCAGCAATCCGACGTGGTATCATTAGACACGTGGTAGTAGTAGTAGATCAGTCCGAGAACATGGGTACGCGCGATATGCATCCGTCGCGGATTCAGGCTACTCTTAGTGTATTGGAACAGTTTGTTGGCGAGTTTTTTGACCAGAACCCGATTTCGCAATTGTCGGTGGTGGCGACTAAGGACAGGTTGGCGGAGAAATTGACCGATCTGAGTGGCAACCCGATGGATCATATTGGGGCATTACGTGAGAAAACCAACAGAGATTTGGCAGGCGAACCATCGTTGCAGAATGCATTGGAATTGGCCATGCATGCGTTAAGGAGGGCGCCGACTCATGGGTCACGCGAAATCCTTTGTATTTTCGGATCACTGACTACTTGTGATCCGGGTGACATTGAACAAACATTGGAGGCCCTGAAAAGCTCTGAAATACGTGTATCCATGGTGCATTTGGCAGCCGAAGTACATGTGTTTAGGAAAATCTGTCAAGAAACCTCTGGTATGTTTGCAGTAGCCGTAGACGATGATAACATGAAAGATGCCTTGTTTGAGAATATACCGCCTCCTCCGGTAGTTAGTGCTAAGGCGACGTCGGAGATGATACAAATGGGGTTTTCCATCAAAGCTAATGGATTTAATGTACCTACTCCATGTGCTTGTCATCATGATAAACTATCGTTTACTGGGTTTGTTTGTCCTCGGTGTAAATCAAAGGTTTGTTCGTTGCCGACGGATTGTGATGTTTGTGGATTGCCGTTGGTTAGTGCTCCGCATTTGGCTAGATCGTATCATCATTTGTTTCCGGAAGAAAATTATAAGGAAATTACTGGATCGGATATGAGTTCTTCGGTGGATATCTTGGGTTGTTTTGGTTGTGGAGTGGAATGGGGTAATGATACCCAGGGTGGCGGGTTGGGTCGTTTTCAATGTCCGAGATGCAAACATGAGTTTTGTTTGGAGTGCGATATCTTCGTCCACGAAACCTTGCATAACTGTCCTGGATGCGTATGAAAAATAAAAAAAAAGGCAGAGTAGTATTTTTTTTTGGTGCTTTCTAAAAAAAATAATAATAATAAAGGAGGAGGGATTATGATGCTGGAGAAAAGAAAATAATAAAAGCAATCGTTTTTTTTTTCTTTTTCTCACGCTCAGTGGTTATATATTACTTGGCCCGCTTTAATACATATTTTTTTTTATCCATTATTGTTCTCCACTATCTTTTTTTTCTCTTCTCCATCTGTAATACAAGCAAAGTGGAGAATAAATATGAGTATTAATCTGCAGGAAAGAGCAAATATACATTTTTTTACTTTTTTTTATTTTTCAGTACTGGATTTGTTTTTTTTTTCTATTGCTGTTCACACTAGTAGAGTTTCAATATCGGGCTTCGAATACCCACGATAAATGTTTTTTGCATTTAAGTTAGCCATATCCGCAAGACATATCAATCCAAAAAAAACACCAGCAACAAGCAATACATCTCTTATTTCTGTTATTCAACTTAACATTATTTTTGTTTTTGTTTTTTTTTTTTTACCAACAAACATATCTTATATTCCTAATCCTATTACACACACAAACTATCCAAATAATGGCTCGTACCATCATCAACCTCGGGATTTTCGTCGTCGCCACCGTGGTGTTCGTCAACGCCGACAACGCACCTCAGTCAACAGCTCCAGGAGCCGCTGCAATGCGTGGAATGGCTCTGGTAGAGGCTGACGGGTACTACGGCGGATGGCATGGAGATGAATATGGATGTTGCGATCACGATTGTTGCTGCTGCTGTCATCATAAGGTGCCGGAAGTCACTGTACATGTGATCCAACCGCCGCCCACGTACATTTACGACGTAACGCAGACTGCTTGCTACACCGAACACCACGATTGCTGCGGTTGTCCTTATGTATGTGGCCCTACTTGTATCCCACAGGGAGAAGTACTGGCTCCTTGCAATGCTGGCAAGAAGGTGGCGATTGAGAACAAGTGTCACAAGAATAACAAGCACTAAGATTATATATATTTAATATTACCCTAAATGTCTGTTTTGTTTCTTTTAAAGCAAATTAATATATAACAAATACACCAATTTTATTATTATTATTATTATTATTATTTTTATGTACTTAGACCCATTTGGTTTAGGAAATGTGGCAAATAGGATAACCGTTCTTTGACACGAACGGGTATTGAATGATCGAACGGTAGATTAGAGTACTCAGACGTTGCATCGATATATGACGCTACCTGATCACGTACATTGATTAGCAACCGGCATCCATCGCAGAACAATATAGTAATGACATAATCGTCGTCGTCACCCATGGCGCCCTGTGCTGCCATACACCAACCAACCTGGGGTACAAAACAGGCTTCCTGAAAATTTCTTGTAGCTATTTCGTGAGCCACACGAGCCAACGATTGTTTTACAGGTAAGTTTAGCGGTCTTCCAACGCTAGCTGGGTTTGCTGGCGTATGCAATACCAACGGTTGCTGCTGCTGTGGTGAGGGGTGGGCGGACTGGTTGAATTCTTCTACGAGTCGGGTAATGGGACCGAGGTTCAGTCGTCTGGTAGGTGTATCGTCGACTGTACGACGATCAAGCAAGTGGGCACCCCAGGGCGCTTGTTGCGTTTGAGTTGATAATGGACGATGGCGTCGTTGATCTGGCGGGTTACGTCTCTGGTCGATATTGTTCTGGCCAAGTCTTCTTCGTGGCAAAAGTCCCGGTTGGTTATCACCCAATGTAGTTGTGGCAGCAACAGTAGTCGACCCCGCAGTATTAGACACACCGGTCTGTTGTCTGATCTCCTGAGCCCTGGGTACTGGTACAGCAGATTGTTGGCGATTACGTACCAACCCTGGCGGTACATAATCGATTTCCACGGCTTCGCCCCATCCCCATTGCATTTCTACCGGATATTCCACCTTTCCTCTGTATTCCGGAAACAACGCGCCCTGTGGTTCGAATTCTCTGAGCACTGCGTCAAATGCCAACATCCTTTGAAGTGTCTCTTGCGCATGTCGCATAATACCGCGGATTTTATTTGGTACTCGAGCATCCAGCGTTGTTGTCGAATTGCTTATTTGACGTTCGTGATCGAAATCTGGTGGGTCGGCGAAATCCCCTGGCATGAGTGGAATTTTGTGGATTTCAGGGGGCAGGTCTTGGCTAGACGGGATTTCCACCGTGACTTCGGAGCGTTTTCGCTGGATATCTACCCTAATACCATTGAAAAACGCAATCCTAAAAGAGGCCTTGGGTTGGTCATCGAATAGCCAAGCACGTCCCTGTGGGGTGTTGATTTTGAGTCGTTTTTGTTGTGCCAGCAAATACATTATGCATCGACATCCGACTCTGACCACACGAGATACCCTGTCTGGTAGTACTTGTAGATTCCACTGGTAGGTGCGGGCGGCTGTATCAGGCTGTAGGGCATCTAAATGTAACGGACGTTTAAATTCGTATATCAATTGCCGCTGTTCATCCATGGCTATGAGTGTCGGACTGGTGGTCAGATCTATAACAAACAAGTGATCGGACCTTAGATATACTTTGCCGTTTTTCAAAGCGCGTTTCAAGGGTTGCAACCGTTGGGTGGTAAACCGGCTTAGTGATATGGCTTCCGCATTATGGTTCGTTGTTGTTATGTGGGTCTGACTAAATGCCCCAGGATTGCTGTTGTCTCGTGGATGACGATGGCGATGATTATACGTTGATCCAGGATGATCTGCTTCGGTCTCAAACAAGCCAGCTGCTGCTGCTGTGCCGCTGACGTTGTTGGCTACGGGTTCTGGTTGTTGCAAATGTCTGTTTACCGGCTGAGGTGGCGGCAGCAAAACGCGTCTGGCATGCAGCCTGTTTTGCTTTGCCTGTGCTTTGACCTCATCCAGGGTGAGCAGCCGATTGCGTAGCATGCGTGGAGCGAAAAACGGATGATTCAGCAAATCCTCACTCCGGATGCGTTTTCTCGGATCTATGCGTAGCATACTCCGGACCAACTGCTTAGTCTCCATTGATATGTCGCGCGGAAGCCTAATCTGCGCCACCAGCTCCTCGGTTATTTTCTTCCTATTGCCCTCGGTGGCTGACGATCCAAATGGCTGAGCACCAGTCAACAACGTCACTAGCAAACAACCCAATGCCCAAATGTCTGATTCAAACCCGTATGGTTGGCGAGCGAGTATCTCGGGCGATATGTAGCTGGGTGTACCGCATAGCGTGGTGGGTTCGGTGGTTTTGTCTCCACGGATCCAAGTAGCCAAACCAAAATCACCCACTTTGGCATCCATCTCCGAAGATAGCATAATATTGGCCAACTTCAGATCTCTATGCATAGCACCACATGAATGTACGTAAACCACCGCATCACATACCTGTTCCATTACGCCACGGGCCTCGTTCTCCGATAACATAGCCAAAGCACCCGCCTTATCCTGATTCCTTCTTCCATCTTCTTCTAACAACAAATATCGTTGTCGCAAATATCTCCATAGATCTCCACCCTTGCAATACTCCATTACTAGATAAACAAATCTATCGTCTTCGAACGAATCGTGTACGGACACTATGGATTTATGTGTCATTGATTCATGGATAGCTACTTCCGATGCCAATCGTATTTCTGCCGCGGTGTCTTTTAAGGCTCGCTTATCGACCATTTTGATAGCTAACTGGCGTTCGTCGTTGTACATGTGGGGATGACAAGGTTCTACCCGGTACACTTTGCCGAACCCACCGCGTCCGATACGTTCCCACCCGGTAAAGTCGTGCGCGGTGGGTCCGTCTCGTGACGGTGATTCGGGTCCCAAAGCGTCGTAGGCATCATCGTCATCGGGCTGGTCGTTCGCTGCTATTGATGTGGTCGCGTGGTTGGTGGGTCTGCTGCGTCCTAGCTGCGTCGACAGACGTCTGTATGTCGGGTGCTGGCGCAGGTACATTTAATTAACACAACTATGGTACTGATTAGAACGAGAAATAACAGAGTAAATTAATATAGCAAGGAATTGAAGAAAGAAAATAAAAAATAAAAAAAACCTGGGGGAATATAGGGAGAGAGGGGGATGCACTATACTCGATAATGTAAACAAAATAAAAAAAAGCAGGAATTTAAATTTCACACCACCAGGAAAAAAATATATTTCAGGGCCGATTTATTGTAAACAAAACGATGGTTTAAAAAACCCCCCATCTAGATCAAAGACCAAACCAAACCAAAAAAAAATTACTTCTTGGCCCTGCCCTCACCCGAACGGAAGTACACAATATCACCGTCCTCAATAATCGCGTCCTTTCCACGGATATGCAGCTTTCCAGCGGCCTTGAGTGCATTTTCCGAGCCCGTCTCCTTCAAATCCTCGTACTTCATCACATCGACCTGAATAAGCGAATTGGCAATATCATTATGAATATTACGCGCAGCATCAGTCATCTTTGCACCTCTACGACAAGTCCACGCACGTACTTCCTTGGCACCAGCCGTGAAGAAATGCATCAGGTTGAGCTGATCATACCCGGTAATAATAATCTTGGGGAACGCCGATGGCACACCCTTCTCCTCAGCAGCCTTGTTTCTTTCCGCCGTATCCTCGATAGCAGCCAGCTCAGACTCGTAAGCAGCCGAAAACGGTATCAGCTTATCACCAGGATTGTTCTCGTCAATCCACTTTTTAATCACTGGAAGGAACTTGTTCTTCTTGCGCAAGTAATCGCGTTCACTCACGTTGGCCAGATACGTTACAGGCTTGGCTGTCAACAAATACTGCCCGTTGATTATCTCAATCTCCTTGTTGGTCCACTCACCCTTGCGCACATCCTTGCCGCTGGCCACCCAGTCACGCACCTTGACGATAGTCTGGAACTCGTCCTTCTTCTTCTTATCATCCACAGATCCACCGCCACCCATCCGCTCAATGTTGCGCTGGTTGGCCTCGATATACTTGTTCAGCATCGCCGTATCCTTCAAACGAAGCTCATTGTGGATAATCTCCAGATCCCGCGCAGGCTCCACCTCGCCCTCAACGTGAACCACGTCAGGATCAGTAAACGCTCTAACCACATGGAAAATACCATCAACAGCGCTGATATTGGACAAAAACGCATTACCCAATCCAGCACCTGCCGAAGCTCCCTTGACCAGACCTGCAATATCGATGATAGTCAGGTGCGCAGGAATCCGCGACCCAGGCTTGTACTGCTCGCAGAGCCAGTCGAACCGGTCGTCAGGAACAGCCACCCGTGACTCAGTAGGGTCAATAGTGCAGAAAGGATAGTTTTCTGCCGGCACAGTCGAGCTGGTAATTGCATTGAAAAACGTCGATTTACCTACATTTGGAAGCCCCACAACACCAATCTTCAGATTGTTGCTTGGACGTCCCAAAAGTACCTTTTCCTCGCTGGTTTGCTTCTTGGGTGGCATTTTCTTCTTTTTCTTGCTGCTGCTGAATAGTGTTGGACTAGTAGTGCTGAAAAAACGAGAAATAAATCCCTGGTTTGGTGAATAGTAGAAAGAAAACCCACACAATGTTGTTGTTGGGTTGTTGCTGGGTGTTTTGATGATTGCCACGGCTCTGATGCTTGATCGTGGATGAGATGATTTCGTGATTGCCCGCGCAGTTGCTGCTGTTGACAGCGGCCTGATCCACCGGACCATGCCATGGCTCCCGATGCGCACAGCGCCGCTTGAAGTAGCTCTAAGCATGACCTCTCTGAGTCTAACTGTATCTCGTATATAACAAAAAAAAATTTTGCGCTTGGTGTATAGATACGAGTAAAGCTTCTTAAAAAAAGGGTTAAGGGGGGGGTGTAAAAAAAAAAAAATTTTATCGCGCCACTGCTTAAAATAATAACAATCGATCCGGCTCGACTTAGATGAGCCGGATCGTGAGCGCTTTTCAATAATCGATTTCGATTGCCTGCATGTTGAGATCCGTATTATTTTTCCAGATCCAGGACAACTTGAGACCCGGTTTTATATATTGTTTTTCACGTGGACAATGCTGGATGCAGAATAGCGACGATATTGCGTTGTTTTTGCTGAAAAAAGTCAGATGCTTTATTGCATTGCGACACAGCAGATTGAACAAGAATGCTTGATAAAAGCACTGAAAAAATCCTTGGAAACACATGATTAGTAAATCCCAAGCACGTATGTCACAACGACTACAGCATTGCATTATCTTTTCTAAAATTAGTGTCTGTAGTGCGGGATTTCTGCAATGGAAGAAGAAAAAGAAGCCTTAGGCATGCTAATGAGCAGTGGGTTTTTTTTTGTTCAAGAGATGATGAATTTATTACGCAATTTGGCTGAGAAAGAAAAAAAAAAGAAAGTGCTCCAACTCTAAGAAAACGCAGTTTGAAATTTTCTTAGAACAGGGCAGCAACAACGGCAACTGCGGCAACCAGGGAGCCGGCGGCAACCTTGCCAGCACCGCTGGACTTGGAGGTCTCCTCCGAAGAATCCGAGTCCTCAGAAGAGTCCGAGTCAGAGGAATCCTCATCAGAGGAAGAATCGTCAGAAGAAGCAGGCGACTCGTCAGAGGAAGCAGGCGACTCCTCAGGAGAAGAGGCAGGAGACTCCTCAGACGACGGAGTAGACGAAGCAGCGGTGTCCTCATCGGAAGAAGTCGCCTCGGTGTTCTCGGAAGAGCCCTCTTCGTCGGAACCGGCAGTGGGCAGAGGCTTGCCGTCGAGAGTGACGCCGGTAACGCCAGCGCGCTCCAGAACAGGGTTCATGATGGCGGGCGAGATACCGGTGGCAACCTGCTGGACCAGCTCCTCGTTGTAGTCGGCAGCCAGCGAGGTACCGCCGATGACAGAGGTAGCCTGGTTGTAGATCTCGGTGTTGATGGCCTTGAGGTTAGGCAGATCGGCGTTGATAACGCTGACAATAGCATCCCAGTGCTGCGAAATCTGAGCCATGGCATCCTCGTTGGCACCATGGGCAACAGAAGCGACAGAGGCAAGGAGAGCGGCGGCAAAAGCAAACTTCATTTTAAAAGTTGTTGTTGTTACAAAAAGAAAATTTAGTAGTATTAGAAGACTAGAGTATATGAAGTGAATGTACAGATTATTAGGCTAACTGAACAGAAAAAAGAAAAAATAGGTATTTTGAAAAAAGAAAACAAACCAAGCGAGGAGTGCGTGTGCGAGGAAGCGCAACGGCTTTTATATACCTTGACCAAAAAGAACGGGCTTGTTCAAGAGTGGAATGGGGGGAGGTGCTCGCTCGTTCATCTTGGCATCTTGTCCAACAAATACCGCGCTGGATTCGACGCGTTTCTCAGTGTTCCAAGTCTCCGAGCGCAAGCGGCGAATGGGAAGCAGGAGAAATGGACAAGACTGTTTGCTCAGCTGCCTCGTCTTATTTTTGTCCACTCACTCCCCAAATGTGTGCGTTTTTTATTCACCCAATCCCTGGCACGGAGGAGGAGGGGGGAGGACCAAGCTTGCTGTTCTTTTTTGCAAACGAAGAGCCAGTTTTTTTGCTCTCTTCCGACTGCCCAAAAAAGGACTTTGGCGCGGGAAAGTACGCGCTTTTGCTGCTGCTGCTATTGTTTCTCTTTTTTTTTCCGCGCTGCTTGCTAATCAACTACTAGGGATGCTCGGCAACCGCAGTGACATCTGAAAGAGATCCCAAACCGCCGAATCTCAACTCCAAGAGGGAGCCCGGCTACCACACCCCCCCTTCTTGCTGCCAGAAGCTTCTTTGTCAAAGATCGGCCCCCTTGCCACTCCAAACAAAAAAAAACGTCTGTGCTCAGACGCACAAATACCAAGAAGCTCAATATATCTGTTTGGGTTGTACAAGCTTATTCCCAAAAACAACAACAAATAAACTTGTCTCGGCCCTTTCCCGGCCAAAAAATAAACCAAGCAAGCCTGCTTGTACCACCGTCAGAATAAAATGAGGACTGGGGAGAAAAAGCTTCGGGCGAGGCTGGCCCCTCTCTCGGCACAAGTCGCAGCCGTTATAATGGATGTAAATGAATGCCGACAAGCACGGCGCAGTTGCCACATCTCTTGGAATATATATACATGTGTTATTCACTTGGCCACAAGCCGTATAATCTATTGCCTATGAGGTGTTTTTGGAGGCGGCTCTTTTTTTTGCTCTCCCCGCCCTCCCCTCCTAGTTTGACTCTGGCCATAGCGTCTATTCTTCTCGACCATGCCTGCTCAAAGCGCCAATGATGATTGCGAATAACTATATTACCCAGGCGATCCTTTTGCATCCAAATGTTGCCGCATAAAAGAGACGATCAATTCTGCATGGGAGTTTGGCTGATCGGAAGCCCAAAAAAAACACACACAATCCTATATTCACATGTGATGATGTTATATATGCGTTTTAGTTGGGATCTGCACCAACAAACCTGTTGGGCATCTAAGTTAGAATAGTGTGTGTTGTTTTTGCACCACGCGAGAAATCACCATGTTCAAATTACAAAACAGCTCCGGTCTGTCGCTAAAGAGGCAGATGTCGGCGTTTATTGTGTGCAGCCGCAGCCAACCACCACACATGCACAAGCCAAGACATGTATTGACAATCCAGCATACCTCCTTAAAGGGCAAAACGGATTCATGGTTCTGCATTGACCAGCTCGACAGCATTGACAGCTCCTCCGCCATCTGCTTGCTCAACAAACGGCTTGTTTGCAGCAGCGACCGCCCTGTCCCAATAAAACGAGAGATATCGGCCTGATGCATTGGCCTATTGGTCTCCCCAATCGAACGAGAGAAACAGGTGAACAAGCAGCAGGTTGGAAATGCCACTGTTTGCCTGTACGGACGGAGGCGGCGATGATCTTCGCCCCGCTTGCCGATTATGGAAAAATCAAGCCGAGGCCGACGAGCACAGGAATGTGTCCTAGCATTCAAACTAAATGCGTTGTTAGCGTATAGAATCCTCCAGGCATTAAAACTCGCAGCCAAAAAAAAACGTCTCTGGAAGAGAGACACTGGGCCAAGCGCCTAAATGCCTTACCGTTTATCGTTTTCATATGATGATTAATGCACCGTTCCTGATGTGCATCCTGCATATTCTTTTTTCCATAGTGCCCATTATATATTTTTCTGGCAAACAAGACAGTTTGCTGACGAAGTAGGTAGGTAATTTTAGCAACGAGAAAGAGATGAATAAATATGGCCATGTGGTTTGTAATTTACCCTCTTCCGCTCGCTGCCTAAATGTGGTAAATGTGCCGTTGACATGTGCTTCGAACCGCGCCGTGCACACTCCTTTTTTGCTACATTATTTATTCATACTGTAAATCCTAATCCTGCGTTTATATGCCCATTTTCTTCTGTACAGAAAAAAGCTGTTCAAATAGTAGAAGGATGTCTCGTTTTTTTATTGACGAGATGAAAAAAATACAAGTTGCTTTTTCCTAGGCAACAGCCAGAGCCCTTAACAAAAAAGAAAAAGCAAGTCATGCGAAACATGCTCGATTTCCTCAAATAGTGTACCAGATGATTTTCGGTTGCAGGAAGGAAAGAACACAAAAAAATAACGCTCATTCCAGTGAACGCAGCAAGATTGGCATAAAAGCAGTTTCGAATATTGACGGCTACAACGATGCCCATTGGCCGGCCTGCTCATCTCAAAAAAAATAACGGAGCAGAGAAAAGGTCTGAGCGGAAGAGCATATGGCAATTCCCCAATTGCCTTGCCTTGCCTAAGAAAATAAGCATTTTTTAGCGCTTTGGAGTGCTTTTTCTCCCGCGCTTTTTTCTGTTATTTGCTACAAGAACAAGAAATACAGCGTGCTGCTTCGTTCCGCATGACAGCTGCAACAGCAAAATAAAAAAGTGAGAAAATTTACTGCTCCAGCTTATAGAGTCAGACGAGCCCAAGACGCTTTCTTTTTTTTTTCCCTTGTCCCTATTTGTCGGCAATTGGGAAAATGTGTACAACAGTGCCAATGGACAAACATTTTTTCTTGACGATTTTTTTGGCTGGATTTACTTATAAAAAGAAGGGATGTTTCCAACTTTGCTTTGTTCTTTGTTGCTTACCAGCTTTTCTTTTCTTTTTCCCCACTATCCCTTCCTATTTATATATATTTTTAATATCCAAAACTATTTAGCCCCACGTCCGGCTTTGAGCGCTTCTATTTTTTTTGCTGTTATTAATTGTTCTGTAATTGTTTAATCTCCTGGATACCAAATGGCTGGATCCTACTACAATCCGTCAGTCGAGGCTGGCGAGGCCGCTTCTGATTCAATGGAAAAGAAGGCGCAGAGCGTCACCGAGGTTCACGTCTCCCATGTGTCGCGGCCCCTGCTTCTTGTCTTTTACATCGGGTAAGTTATCGCGCTTGTATTCTGCTTCCAATAAAAAACAAATCTAAAAATTTTTATTTGTTTGTGACGATCTTTTTCCAAGAGTAACAACAATTGGGATTATCGCAATTGCCATCCGATTACTGCGTTTTCTTGTTTTTTCTTTTGCTCGGTTTGACTCGGCTACTATCGGCCGGTTCATCCTTACCAAGAGGCGGCATTGCTGCATTTTCTGGTCTTTGCGGCTTTTCTACTGCCTCTACTAGCCACAGCAGTCACCACAGCCTGCTAACTCGCCCTCTTGATCCCATTTTCCTTAATCGTAGTGCTCTGATCACCGTGTTCATCACCAACTACCTGGCCGTGATCCCCGCGTCGTTCTTTGTCCAGGCGGTCGAGCCCTGGGGCGTCGGCGTCAGCTCGCTGTGGATGCTGGGCGCCTATCTGATCGGCTACGTGGCGTTTATTCTGCCGACGATGCGCTTTTCCGAGATGTTCGGTCGCCTGCCCACGTTCTGGCTCGGGCTCGTGATCTTTGTAATCTTCACCGGTGTCGCGGGCAACGCCAAAACCGCATATACCTTTGATGTTTTGCGCGGTCTGCAGGGCGTTGGCGCCGGCATCATGTCGTCGATCGTTGTTCACTTTGTGGCCACAAGTGCTTCTGACCGCAGTAGGTCGTTGTTTGTGGCTGGTCTGTGCGCCGCCCAGCTGTTTGGCGTTGGCGCCGCGCACATTATTGGCGGAAAGCTGGCGCTCGACGGCAAGTTCAGATGGACTGTCTACCTGGCCGCGCCCATTGCTGCAGCCCCTGCCATTCTGTGCACCCCGGCGCTGCTTTCTGACAAGCGTCCTCCGCGTACCGAGTCGCTGTTGCAGAGCATTCTGCGGTATGACTATGTTGGTACTCTGCTGCTTTTCGGCGCTGTCCTCATGCTGACCATTGGCACCGTATTTGGTGGCAATGAGCACAAGTGGAACACTGCCATTGTTATCTGCCTGATCGTGTTTGGAGGTGTCGCGGCCGCCGCCTTTTTGCTTTGGGAGAAGTACGGCGCTAAAAGACCTATTTTCAACGCAGCCTGGCTGCATGAGCATAACCTGCAGGTCTGTGTCGTCAACATCCTGTTCATGTCGATGGTTTTCTTTGCTCACTCGGTCTACGTCCCTATTCTTTACATCACTGCCAGACGGCTGGACACTGCCGAGGCAGGGAAGAAGACCGCTCCTTACTGGGCTGTCTCCATGGGTGCTGCGCTTATTGCTGGCTTTGTCCTGCGCTTTAAATCCAGGCTTGCACGCCCTGTGGTCTGGGCCGGCCTGATCATCGGCATTGTCTTTTCTGGCCTGTACTATACCATTCCGGCGGAAACCACCAGCGAGTCCAAGGAACGCGCATATTTTGCGCTTGCTGGACTCGGCATGGGTCTTTCTTTCACTGCCATCAGCTACCTGGCGCAGATCAGCGTTCCTCTGGAGGAGGCGGGTTCTGCCGCTGTCGTGGGCCATTTCCTGTCTATCGTCGGCGGTATGCTGGGTCTTATTCTGTACCAGGCGTGCCTGAAGAGCCGGTTGATCATCAACATGGATCCCATCTTCAAGTCCAACATGTTCCTTTCTTCGTTCGATGTGCGTACCATGGATATCGCTGCTCTGGAAATGGCTGGCGCTTCGCTCGAGAACTATGTTCCAAAGATGCTGCCTCTTATTGGCGAAAAGCTTGCCGACTCCTTGCACACCACTTTTATTCTGTCTGTTCCGTTCCTGGGCTTTGCGCTGCTTATGACCGTGCTGTACAAGCATCGTAACAATCCCAGCCATTAGTTATTAAATGATTCTTTGAAATTTTTTTAATATAAACTCAGAAATTTGTAAACTGTACAAGGAAATCATCGCCCAACGAGGTTTGATTAGCAAATGCGCTTATCTGTGAAAGCGGGTCGTATGTCAACACAGGAACTTCCGTTTTATTGACGTCAGCCTTTGCTTTCTTGCTATCCACAAGCTGGCTGCAAGAGTCTTCGGGGCTGCTATTCTCGCTGGCGCATTCGTCGATGCTTCTTTTTCTCAAAACATTATCGCTTACCAAAGCCGGAGAGCTGCACACAGACGAAAATGCCTGCTGCTGCTGTCGGACGTCCAATACCCGCATGGAGTATATGCTCCTGGGTATTCTGGTGGGACGCGAAGCAGGCGGTGCTCTAGCTTCATATGATATTTTTTCAAGCATCTCTACCAGGTATTTTCTCTGTGTGGTGGTATTAACCCTGACAAACTCCAGCATCGGCTTTTCTCCCCACTCGACCAAATTGAACAAATACGAATTGACCAGGTTGCGTGCACAGGTATCAAAATAATCAACCATCGGACGACCGTGTCTTCTGATCATCGCGTGCAACCATCTTTCGATATCAGAGCACGGTTCCATATCCACGGTTAACGCGTTTTCGGCATAAACCAAAGGATCTGCTGGAACGCTATACTCATCCGACCAGAAAAGCTCTCTACAGGATACAAATCTCCACAGAGCCTTTATGAGCGGATAGTTTTTAGGCTCCAGATTAGTCAATATAACGGTATCGGATTCCTTGGCATCCAACAATTGTCTGATATTTTTCTTTGTTCGTTTACTCGTTTGGCTTTTGATGAAAACCCCAAACTCGTTCATATATTTGAATGGTACTGCGCATTTAGACCTGGTGTTTATATGCTTATTGTTTATTTGTCTCACCGTGTATCTACCCCCAGTAGCCATGTATATTTCGTTGATCAAGGCAAACATTGAGTCGCATGCTTTGTCCATGTTTGTGTCGTTGTCTGATACAAGTATGTTGTATATATAATGGGGTATGCCAGCTTCATTGTTGGTTATGGGTTTTTTTAGTCCTTCTTCGACTATTTCGGCTTCTCTTTTATCTAAAAACTGGTGGTTTAGTTGCAAGACATTGTCTATCAACTCGGTGTATTTGCTCAATATAGTGTAGAATATATCGCTGTCGTCTGTTGACCAGTTGCCTCGTTCGGTGTAAAACCTTGCATTGGAAGGTGTTGTGTCTTGTTGCTCCAGGAAATTGAAAATATCCATTTTGTTTAAAATGCAATATTTAGTGAGAAAAAAAAATTAAAATAAAAGAAAATAATATAATATGTAGGAGTAAAATTATATGAGAAAATAATTGGTACTGTATCCTTTATTTTTACTTTAAATAAAAAAAACCATCCCTGACACATTCCGTCCTTGTGTATTTGTACCATTAGTTATTGTTGCATTTTTCCGTCTCAGCTGTTTTATTAATGTAGCCTAGTGCTCCTATTTCTTTCTCTCACACCCTTTTTGTTTCTTTTGCGATTTATACATGTGTAAAACAAGATATCGCTTTATTATTATCAATTGTTTTAACACAATAAACCGATTTTCCTTGCAACTCGATAGTATCCATTGCATCTGTTTTGCTTCCTTTGAAATTTCGGAACGGATTTGGAATGTATCAAAAAATAATCTCCTAAGGAAACAGAAAGCACTCAAAATGGAGCATGCTTGCTCTCATTATCCTCTTTAAAAGAGCCAAGCATCCAGAACTACACACCAACTTATTCATTCACGCGTCGGTTGCCATAAAGGACAAGCCAAGGTCTGTTTTATTCAACTTTTTTTATGGCCTTTGTTAACTGATCAAGCGTATAACCAATTTTTATGCATGAAAAAACTACGCTTTAAATAAGTAAAAGCTGTTGGTTGATTTGTGTTTGTGAAACAAACAACCGAGTAAATGCGCCGTGTCGTTCAAGAAATTAAAAATGAAAATGAAAATGAAAATAACGCCTCGTACTCAGATTTTATCTTTTTTTTTCCTTTTCCATTTTCTTGGCTTACTCTCTTCTTTTTTTTTCCATTGCAATAATAGAGCCAAGAACGACAAAAACATTTCCACTTATTATTTATTGTTTGTATAAAGCCAAGAAAATAAGGGGAAAAAAGGGGCAATGAATCCGAATTATAGTTTTGGTTCGCCCAGACCCCAACAGAACCGCACTATGTCATCAGCACAGCCAATCCCTGCTCGGGCGTCCAGACAAGGCTCTGACCTTGTGGTCCGCTATTCTTTCTCCCAGGCAGTCGACATCCCTCAAAGCGGGTCCAGCAGAGACAGAGTCATTATGCCCGATTCACGCAGTGCTGGTATAGGTGGTTTCAGCAACTTTTATCATCGCTCAGGAATAGGAAACAATATCCGCGATGATCGTAACTCGGGAATCGGCAAGATATGCGTCGAGGACGAAAGCCAAAGGTCATCATTTTCATCAATGCGGCGGCGACTGTCGCTAAGAAGATCGTCGTCGTCGTTGAGTAGGCGAAGAAGGGATTCTTCAATGTCTTCTGGAAGCGTTGCATCGGGACCAGAGGTGGGTATCGACGAGGAAGATATTGCAGCCAGGGCCGCTGCCAATTTCGCTCGACAGGAAAGAGCCAAGCGAGGGTTACCCAGTGATATTGACACAGCTTCTGCAAAACAAGGTGAAAAACATGGTCGGCTATTTAAGCTGCTTCATTCGCGAGAAAACAACAAATAAAATATTTTGAGTTTTTTTTTCCAGATCCGCAACATTGATCGATCAGTCGATGGAAACAACAAGAGTAGATATCGATCGTAAGGAGTATTATTTTGTTGTTCTTGCCCACATGAATCCCTGTTTCATGTCTAACTTTGACACGGATAAACCAAAGCCAACCCCATGTGCATCAAGGGGAGCTAAGGAGTATGCTTTTTTTTGCTTGGATTTCTGAATGTCAAGAAACCTGCGGATATCCGCGAGTGCTAATAAATCAAGCACCCTGTGCTTTGTGATCAAACAGATGCTTGTTCTGCAACAACAAAAGAGAAACAAGGGAATTTTGCTTTCCTGGCCTTAAAGCCAGTCTATTGGACTGCAGCAGCTTCTTTTTCTTTCTGTGCCAATAAGACGACTCTATTTTTTGGCCATGTTTCAGGGCTAGTTGGCTGGCAAATAGGGGGTGCCGGAATGCGCGATTCCGCACAAAAAAGGCAAAACCCCTCAAAAAAGGGAAATGCGCAAATTTTCCTTCCATTATTATTAAGCTTTTTTCATTTGCTTCTGGTCCGTTAGCAACTAGTATATGATGCCATTATTATCTTTTGTTAAGGTTTGAAGGATTGGGCCAAGCAGTGATTTTTTAGTTCTTTATTTTTGTATTGCTCCCAAAAGGTTAATACTAAAAAAGGCAGTCATAGTTTAAGAACAAAGATTTTGGGTATAAAAGGAACTATGCTCCCTGCGCCTAAAGACCAATTTTTTTTTCTCAATACAATTTTCATTCATTATCGCGCATTTTGCTACACACATACAACCCGTTACTTTGTTTTTTTATCACAATGTCTTGTTCGTCCATTTCGACTCTTTCCAACTCTAGTTTTGCTCGTTCAGCCGCACCCGAGCCATTTGTCAGCCACAACAGACAAGATGTAGCTGTCTACATGGCAAACGAACGACCTGCTAATGTTATTATCCCCAAACACAGAGATGCAGGAATTGGCGGGTATTCTAATTTTTACAGCCATTCTGGGATTGGCGGCCATGTTAGACAGCATGCAGACATGGGTATAGGCAAGGCATGTCTGTCGCAGTCTCCTCGGAGACAGGAACGCAGTTCACCTTCGCCAGCGCCATCCTCGTCGCCTTTTAGGCGTGTTTTGTCGTTTGCTAGCTTGAGATCATTGTCGCGTTCTCCTAGTGCTACTACCAAGAAGGAATAAACTAATGCGTTCAGTGCAAGGATAATAGCTGGCTATTATAATCTACCATTTTATTACGCTTTATTCAAAAATCTGTAAAAAATAAATAAATAAATAAATCCAAAAAATAAACATAAATTAAACATTTGAAGTGAATCGTCTTTTTTTGCAGCAACACCATTTGGGAGACATTATTGCTAAAGCAACAGATGGACTAACGGCTTTGAGCTTTACAAGGGTAAGCAGAAGACAAGCAAATACAATCAATGCAGCTGGGATGCCTAAAAACAAGCTCATCAATACAACACCAGCGATGCCATTACCTGTAACTTTGCTATGTGTGCTGGCTATGGTAACAGTGCGCAGAGTTGCTTCTTTGCTTCCTAGCTTGAGTTTAAACATTGTAAACTCGCTCTGCATTTCTGCTTTGGCATTTCCACTGACGACGCTGCCTTGAACCAGGTCCAGCACAATAGATGTGCAATCATTGTCAGCGACGCCAAGCTCTGAGCTCGACGCGTCGGCACACGGCGTAATTTCGACTGTTCCGTTGTTGTAGTCCTTGAATCCCGCACTCTTGCCAATGTTGAATATGTCATAGTCGCCAACAAGCGGTACGTTTGTATCGTTGAGCACCGTAATGTTTCTGAGCTGAGGCTTGTAATCGTAAAAGCTTGTAACAGTCTTATTACAATAATAGGTTGGGCCCATCTGGCTGCCCACGCCATACGCCCACCACGGATACGGATACACAAGATAAAACCCGTGTCCCCAAGCACCTGGATACTCGTCTCTAGAAGCGCTTGCATAGTAAGCTGCCGGCGAGTGCTTGCTAAACTTTCTAGGGTCGACCGCCTGGAAACGCTTGGCCATAGGAAAATCTGCATTGGCAATGAAATGACGAGGTGGTGTGTATGGCTTGGAGCTATCGCCATCGCCCTTTATCTTTGCCTTGCTTTTGAACCCTGAACGGTCTGGAAAGAGTTCTGTGGTCATTGGTGGTTTGTCTCCCCACCTTCCGTTGCCAACTGCACTGTCGCCGCCTCCACCCTTTATCCCCGTGTGCTTGCCGTCATCCTCAGCTTGAACAGCTATCGCAAGGAAAAGCAAAACCAACAAAACAATATTTTTATGAATTATAAACATTGCGATAAATATATATATATATATAATGAAGAAAAATTAAAAAAAAAAAAAAAAGTAGATGACAGTGTTGTCAGAATCCCATCCCCCTTTTCCACAATTTATATAAATAATTTCATTCCTAAACATTTCAAAGAACTAATTTTATTCTTTTATAAAAAAAAACCATGCGCAGTGGGTTTAGTTTGTAAAGTCTTCAAGTCCTTTTTGCTGCGCTTTTTTTTTTATAAATGAATTCTGCTATTTGCTGCGCAATCCCTTTATACAAAGTACCTCTTCTTTGGGCTTTGCTGGGTTTATAAGCCGAATTAACTGACAGAGCACATTTGCATAGAACCTCAGCAAAAAAAACACGATTTTCATAAAAGACTATGAGTCGAGCAGGTACAAGCTACCGCATCTAATAAAAAAAAATATATTCTCAGCCAAGAAACTATACGCTTCGCTAACATAACCATTGTGCTTCATAGCATATATAAACAAAAAATGACGTGTGATGATGGAAAAAAAGGAACATGCAATATGCTACTTTCTTGGTATCCTGCGCTTGCCCTTGGTCTTTGTATTGCTTGCTGCAGGCGGCTGAGCAACGCCAACAATGCTTGCGCCCTGGATTTCGCTCTGACCAGCAGAGCCGCCATCCTCAGCATTGATTGCCTGCTGGGTAGAAATGAAAAACGACAAGTCACGGATCTGCTCAGTCAGGTCTCTTATCTGCTCGTTCATGCTAGAAATCTGTGCTTTCAAGTCTTTTTGGTTTTCCAGCAAATGTCCAGCCATTGCCTTTTCCTCCTTGAGCAGCGTCGCGTCTTTGTTTGATTTCTTGATCCACTGGGCTAGGGATGCCTCGAGCTTGCTCTTCTCTGCTGCAAACTCTTTTCTTTCTCGCTCGATGGTTTCGCTCAGCTGTTTGTTCTCCTCACTCGCGGCATCGGCTTGCTCTTTGAGCTGCTTGCTGAGCTGAAGCAGTGAATCGACCTGTTTTTGGAACGATTTTTTGTCGGCATCAGACTCTGAAAGCTGCTTCATATCCTGCGTACGACGGCGACTTAGCTCGGCCAGCTGCTCCTCGTAATGCTCCTTTTGTGACTCGAGCTGCGCAGCCAGCAAAAGCGCGTCTTCTGAGAGAAACTCCTGCTCGTCCTGCTTTGAGCGAGCCCCAGGGCTTGTTTCCATCACAGCAGCGGCGCTCGCTGGTCTCGCCGGCGTCTCCATAGCGACCAGCTTACCGTCACCCATTCCCTGAAGCAGCCGATGCACGTATCCATCGCCGACATAGTCCCAAACAACCTGCGATTCGAGCTTCATCGAATAAGGGTGATCTGTTCTGGTAAAATGATCTTTGGCATGAGCGTTGGCGTATCTGCCGCAGCCAATGGATCCGCAAATAAGACAAATCCACAGATCATCGGTTCGCTCACACGCATGGCAGCGACTGACTCCTCCCTCGGCTGTATTTCCCGCTGTCTGGCCGGCTACTGTTCGCTCAAACTGCTCGTGGTCCACAAACGGAGCTGTCTGGCTGTGTCGGCAGACCGGACAGGTGCCGTCGCCCCATTGAGCCAGACACCGTGCGTGGAAGCTGTGCTGGCACAGAATCGTCAGCAACCCATTGGTGCCATCGTCCAGAGGCTCGAGACAAACAGCGCACGACGTACCCTCTGCACTAACAAACACGTCTGCAGCCCTGACAAACACCCTTCCCTTGCCATTATCGCCGATTTGTTGAATGTCCATTGCATCGCACTCGGCCAGCCCAATGAAAACCACGTTGCACGTCTCTGGCTCCAGTGGACTAAACGTCTTTCCATTAAACATGCCGTTAAACTTTTCCGCCTGTGCGCCGCTGCGAAACCTAAGCAACACCATGTAATGGTTTGCCGACCGCGCATCGGCTATCACTCGCATATGCTCGATGCTGTCTCGCAGCACTCCTGCAAACGAAATAAAATCCGTCGGCGTCATATAACCAGGCACTCCAACTACCCCCAGCACCGGTGTGCTCTCAACGCTGGCCTCCAGGTCCTTGCTCACTACAAACTCTGTGCTCTCGGCCTCGGCCTCCTGCTCCTTGCTCCTAAAAAGCCGCAACACGCCGACACGTCTGTCCCCGCCCGACAATTCGGCACACGCCTCAAACACTCCGCGAAGACCGGGCTTTGAGGTCCTGGCATACGAATCTTCCAGCGCTTGTTTCCGATTGTGTCTATCCATTCATCAATTTGAAATAAAATGAAAGCGAAATATATGTGTGAAAAGAAAAGTAAAAGTGTGAAAAATACGAAATAAAAAAAAAGTTTATTAGACAAAAAGCAAATTGTGGTAGCTAAACTACACATTGCCTTCTACCAGAATCGAACTGGTGACCTTCCGCTTACTAGGCGGACGCTCTGCCAGCTAAGCCAAGAAGGCAAGATCTTTAATCCAAATCACGCTTTTTTGCATTTTTTTAAAAACATTTAAAATCAAAATGGATTACGTTTATTACAATTTTGTATTATAGCAATAAAATAGGTTATGACGCAATGGTTTCTGGCATAAACAACATGCTGAGGTTTGGACTGGGTCTCGAAAAAACAATCTATTAGCCGAGCTTTGCGGTTGGTTATTCGTTTGCTTAAGCGAATCTTCAAAATAAGGCTATTAATTTTTTTTGCAGTTCTGGGCCAATGCTGGTTAGTAGCAATGCGGTGATGACGTGTTTATTTTTTGTTGCTCTAAGTGCCAAGAAAAGGAAATGGGCAGAGTTTGGGATTCTCGCAAGTGTAGTGCCTACTCGTCCAACTTTTCTTTTCATTTTTTTTTCTTTTCCCTTCTTTTCATTTCAGTTTCTTTTGAATAAATTACTCGCTATATTTATATTTTTTTATGTTGTTTGGATCCGTTAAAAGCCTGTTTTATTCCACGCTTCGGCTTACCTTATTCATAATACTATTTATCGATATTACCAACATACGACTGCAGACGTCTAATAGCACGGGCATTAGCAAAATACATAAGCGAGAACTGGAATATTTGGAAATGTTTCAAATGCCGACAGAGGAAGAGCAAAAAGCTCGTGTGGCCGAATGGGAAGCAAAGCTTGTAGGAAAGCGTCTTGAGGACGATGTTACTGACAAGCAGCAAGATACTCCTGCACAAGCTGCTTCTTCAGACGATGCTGCCGAAAAGAAAGATGATACGGAGGACAGCAACAAGGAAAAGCAACAGGAGTCATCAGTGGTCGAGGTTGTAAAACTGTCTGGTCTTCCACAGCCGGTGCGGGTGATCAAGCCTGGAAGCCGCGTTACTCGCGACCTGCGGCCAAACAGAATGAATGTGGTGTGTGACGAAAATGGCCTTATTCTTAAAATCGGCTTTTATTAAGGGTGTTTTTTAATTCTAGGCTTGATTAAATATATAGTTTTTTTTTCGTCTGTTGGCTTGAGACATACATGCGTGTTCAGCTGATTTGCCTCGCATCATCGAGTCATTGTACACTTGGTACATATATATACTGACTGAATCATGTGAGTTTTTTTTGTGTTGTCTGGATTTCTAAAACGAAAGCAACATACAATCGCTGAATACACCGACATCAACTGAAAATGTCTGGCATGCATATAGAAGAACATTTCTTTTGGTTACTTGGGCTTGCTGAAAAGGTTGCTCTTCTGTTTCTCTTTTCGTTTTCTTTTCTACAGTTTATCGCACTTTTTCAGCTCCTGATTATCCACAGTCATCAACAACAGCCTACCGTTTTTCTTTTTCTAAACCTACTACATCAGCATTCACTGTAACCATGGGTCTCGAGGATAGCAACCACGCTAATGTCAGCAGCATCTCAAAGGACATGACACTGGAAGATGTCAAAGGCAAGCTGGGAGAACCCAGCGAAATATCCGGAAATACCTACAAATGGACCTGCCCTGGGAATTCGGCCAAGTGTATTTCTGTCGAGTTTTCTGACAACAAGGTAACCGAGGTCACCACAGCTTAGTTTCAGAATACCTTTTTTTATATATGTATGGTCAATAAACAATTTCATGTATTGACGATATGTTGTCAGATTTTTTTACTGGTTTGTCGTTTTCAAAATCAAGCAAAGAACGAAAACAGCCAATGAAAGACGTCCAGACCATCCAGCCAAATAAAAAACGCTCACAAAACAAGGTCTACTTTTTTTTGGGTTCATTCCTTCTTTCTTTTCGTGGGACTGGTTTATTCGCATACTCATTTTTATTTCATTTTTAATTTTCTGGGCAAGCAATGAGGCAATCTAAAGCGTTCTGCTCGCTTATTCTTGTCATTTTAAATGGCCTTGCACATACAGCGCTGGCCAGCGAAAACGAGGCGAAAATAGGGGCGTTGTACGTCGAGGACATAATGCAAGACGTGCTCGAAGTGCCGCGCTTCAAAATAGATTTTGCACATGAACCACTGGCCGAATCCAAGCTTCCCAAGGCAATATCTCAGCTGAGGAAAAAAACACGGTCACAGAAGAAACAGAAAGCAGTGGTGACAGACAACAACAGCGGCCTTCCCAACACCACCAATCTGGCATATGAACCACTTGTTGTCAATGCTGGAAAGTATCACAAGTTTTTTTGCCAGGTGCCGCAGGTAGACAGCAAGAGTATATTGGAACAAGAGACTAAAAAGAAACAAGGAAAAGATGGTTTGGAACAGGGCTTGGACAGTAACGGTTTGCAAAAGGAACTGGATGTCACGGTTGAGCGTGGGCTGGAGCTTTTGGATTCGCTAAAAGCAGAGTGCATTTTGTTTTCAGCTGGATGGTGGGCCTACGAGTATTGCCACGGGAAGCATGTACGCCAGTTCCACAAATTCGAGCCAGACGGCGATGGCATCATTTATAGCATTGAGTACATGCTAGGCAGTCATGAGCATCTCCAGTCGTTTCCAACGCTGACTGACGGCTCGGGGAGCACAAAAGACAAGGCAGCGTTGCGCGATACTCGTGTGAGCCGAGTCGGGCGGAAGCGGTTTTTGACCCAGGTGTGGGGCGGGGGCACCGAGTGCGATCTTACCGGTAGGCAGCGACAAATAGAGATACAGTTCCATTGCGATCCAAATGGTCCAGAGCGAGTGGTGATGGTCGAGGAAATCATGACCTGCCAGTACGTCATGATCATAAACACGCCTCGTCTGTGTGCCGACCCACTGTTCTACGACACGCTTGCGTCAACAGCGTACAGCATCAAGTGTCGGCAGGTTGTTGCAGACGATCTGATCAAGCCAGAGGCTGGTGAAGAGCAGGGTCGCCAGAAGAATAACCATATACAACCGAATGCTGCTATTGGAGATGCCGACGATACGCAGGAGACGGGTGGCTCCGAATCTGGATATTATGAAATGGTCGCTGAGACAGAAGCGGATGCTGGCGATGAAAGCCCGGACAAACACACCGGTATACGTAGCCCAGAGAAAGCTACCTCAAGCAATGAGAGAAGGCGGCCGCAGGTAGTTCTAAGCATCAACGATCCTAATTTGGCAACCGGGCATGAAAGCGAGGAGCAGCGTGAGGTGATTCGGCGAGCGCTGGCCATCATGTATGGCGATGAAAACCTCAATGTCGGTTTTGCCAATGCCAGTGATAATTCTGACGAAGAACAGGAGGATACCAAGGCTGCTGAAAAGTCGCATCTTCACGATGAACTGTAAACAAACAAACAATTATTTTTCAATGTGTATTAAACTCCAACAATCATGCGTTTCAGACATTGATTTTTTTTTTGAGAAATAAATTCCAACAAAACGGTGCATGAGGTAGTGTTTTTTTTCATTGGGAATAATCCTAATAGAAAAAAAACGACGTCGTTTTTTTTCCAATCCATGAATTTTGTGTCCTCATGCTTGGCTTTGAATAAAAAAAAACAGGAAACACAACCGCAGTTCTTTGTTTTTCAGGTTCTGCTCTTTACATCCGAGTTTGTTTTTCTTTATACTTGTATTTATTAATTATATATATATATATATATAATTCACAACCATGCGCTCGAGCTTTTTCAAAAAACTTTTTGTTTTAACCGGGTTTCTAGCCTTGGCTGTCCTGGCCGAAGAAGATGATGGCAAGCACACAAACAATGAAGGTGGCGGTGGCGACGGTGCAGTTGGCAACGGAAAGTGGGGAGACAAGCCACCAATGACCACGGAGCTTTTCCCAGACCGCTCAGGGTTCAAAAGCAAGGCAAAGATAAAGGGCGATGGCGATAGCTCCAAGCCATACACACCACCTCGTCATTTCATTGCCAATGCAGATTTTCCTATGGTCAAGCGTTTCCAGGCGGTCGACCCTAGAAAGTTTAGCAAGCACTCGCCGGCAGCTTACTATGCAAGCGCTTCTAGAGACGAGTATCCAGGTGCTTGGGGACACGGGTTTTATCTGGTTTATCCGTATCCGTGGTGGGCGTATGGCGTGGGCAGCCAGATGGGCCCAACCTATTATTGTAATAAGACTGTTACAAGCTTTTATGATTACAAGCCTCAGCTCAGAAACATTACGGTGCTCAGCGATACAAACATACCGCTTGTTGGCGACTATGACATATTCAACATTGGCAAGAGTGCGGGCTTTAAGGACTACAACAACGGAACAGTCGAAATTACGCCGTGTGCCGACGCGTCGAGCTCAGAGCTTGGCGTCGCTGACAATGATTGCACATCTATTGTGCTGGACCTGGTTCGAGGCAGCGTTGTCGGTGGTGACGCTGAAACGGATATTCAGAGCGAGTTTATAATGTTTAAACTCAAGCTAGGAAGCAAAGAAGCAACTCTGCGCACTGTTACCATAGCCAGCACAACAAGGAAGTTCGGAAGTAGTGGTATAGTCAGCGTGGTAAATCTATCCATATTTTTGGGTATTCCATTTTTGTTTGTGCTTTTTGCGGTCTGTTGCATTTTCTTCGCGGCAGCTATCAAACAGTTCAAGCCTCGTTAAGCTTGGTGATAAGGGCTCGGAATACTTGGCTGTATTTTAAGAAAAGCAAGACATATTGAGGTTTATTTGATACTGGCCAAGACAAGTTTTCTTGTCTTTTATTTGTTTAATGTTTTATTATTTATTTGTATTTGCTTTATTTTTTATTTTCCAATATCTTCCTTTAAAAAAAATTAATATGAAAAGCCTGTTTTTGTGTGTGTGTCGATGGGTTATTCTTTTCTATCCATCACTCTGTTTGCTTGTTGCCAAGCGAAAATTAATGTTTGAAAACCGCAGCAATATTTTAATGTGTATTTATTTGCTTTTTCTGTTGATTTCTAGTGAGATGGCTCAAATGATATGCATTTCGACATATCAAACAGTTGTCTCCAACAAGTATAGAACATGAACAAAAGCCATGTGTTGTAAATATGTTGCTCAATGCCAATATAAAATATGTGTCCAACTGAGTCGTTGTTTATGCAATGACATCACAGCGCAGCACAGCAATTTCCAATGAATCGCACAGATATTTCAATGCAAAAACACGCTTTTGTATACTAAACAGTTCGATTGCTAATACATGCGATGTCGTCTCTGATCATAATCCAAACAACTGGTAATCCAATCTGTTCTTTCGGATCGGCGGTTTGTTTACAGAATGATATCATACAGCAGCACAGATGCTTCCAAAAAAGGACTTGCGAAAAATATATAAAAAACAGCGCTTCCACAAAGCTCAAGTTGCCTTGTTTGAAGAAAAACACAAACTGAACTCATGTGGAAATAGCAAAAAAAAAAACTGGCGCATTGTTTTTTTTTTCCTTTTATAATATTTTTTCCACCTTTATTTTCATACATCAAATAATGCTTCTACTTGGTTTTAGTAACACAGCTCTTTTGTTATTTTTCCATGTGCTGGCTGTGCAGGGCGTAGACGATGGCAAACACACAGACGCTAAAGGTGGTGGTGGCGACCTCGAGACAGGCAACGGAAAATGGGGCGATAAACCACCAATGACTCCAGAGCTTTTCCCAGACCGCTCAGGGTTCAAAAGCGAGGCACTGATCAAAGGCGACGGCGATACTTCCAAGCCATACACACCACCTCGTCACTTTGTTGCCAATGCAGATTTTCCTATGGCCAAGCGTTTCCAGACAGTTATACCTTACGAGTTTAGCAAGTATTCGCCATCCATTTATTATGCTAGTGCCACCAGAGACAAGTATCCAGGCGCCTGGGGACACGGGTTTTATCTTCTGTATCCGTATCCTCCATGGGCGTATGGCTTGGGACAGCAGCTGGGTCCCACGTTTTATCCCAATTTGACATATACCGAGCTTTCGCAGTACAAAAGCTACCTCAGAAATATGACGGTTTTGGATAGTCTAAACATACCGCTTGTTGGCGACTATGACATATTTAGTAGCGGCAAGAATGTCGGATTTACAGACTACAACAACGGAACGGTAGAAATCAAGCCGTGTGCTGACACACCGAGTTCAGCGCTTGGCGTTACTGACGATGATTGCAAGCACATTCTCCTGGACCTGGTCCGAGGCAGTGTTGTTAGCGGAAATGCAGAAACAGAAGTTCAAAGCGAGTTCACAATGTTTAAACTCAAGCTAGGACAAAAAGAAGCGGTTTTGCGTACAGTTACCATATCCAGCACATACGGCAACCTTTCAGAAGGCACAAAGCTCACTATTTTATCTGTTGTCTCGTTCTTTGCCACACCGGCTTTAATTTTCCTCTGCTTCTGCCTTTACGCGTATGGTAGCGAGGCTGGAAAACGCGCTACCCCGTATGCTGTTTCGGCATACAAGTATCTAAAAAAGCGTTTCTGGGATAAAAAGCAGCGCAATTTAGACAACAATGCTTACGAGGCTCTTGACGGAGATAGTGAATCGCACGAGCTAGCCTAGCAGTATTTTTTTTTGGATGTTTGGTCTTCAGCGCGTGGAAAGTGTGTAATAAAAAGCCGATAATAAATGCTATCTCTTCCATTTTCAACATATGCTAGCTTTGTACCAGGCAACATGGGAGTAAAAAGTAAAACCTCGTCTGAGCCAAGATTTCCTCATCTTTTTCAGTCCACACATCAAAACAAAGGGCTAAAAAACACACGCACCCCCATCCGTAGCCAGGTGATTGTTTAGTTGGGTATGGAAATGGCACGCAAGCGCAGCAAGCGCAGCAAGCGCAGCCAGCAATTGAATGCGGATGCCAATTGCTTCTTTTTAGAAAGCACAAAGCGTAATTTTTTTTTTCTGGGCAAAGATTTTCTATTTTTTCTGAAAAAGAATTGCCCGAATTTTCTTTTCCACACCAAATGCACAATCATTTTTAGACGGAAACTTTAGTTGAAAAAGTAGAAGAAAAAACGAGCAAGCGACAATCCCAATTTTTTTAATTTGCTGCTAAATACTGTAAAAAAAGGCCAAAGCAATGTTTTCTTTGTCTCGTATAAAAAGGGAACCTGGTTTTCTCATTTCCCAGTTCCCTGTTTCATCGCTTCCCTATAATTGTTGTTTATTTGATATATTTGGCTGTTGACATATTATTGTATTTAATTCCTATTTCTATTTTTATTCCATGCGTATCATCACTATCGTTTTGCTGGCTTTGTGTCTTTTGCTGGCAGTTAGTGCTCACCCAGACCTATCTAAACGCAAAGGCGGCGGCGGAGGAAAAGGAGGAGGTTCGAGCGGTGGAGGCAGCAAAGGAACCGGTGGTGGCGGTAGCAAAGGAACCGGCAGTAGCGGCAGTGCCAGCAAGAACACAGGGCTAAAAGCCGGTGGCTCGGGAGGAGGAGGAAGCACCGGAAAGGGCTCGGGAACACTCGGTGACCGGCCACCCAGCTACGCCTCGCTTTTCCCCAGCCGCGCCGGGTTCAATGCCGGCGGTCGTCCAGTGGGCACCTACGACGCCTCGCGCTCATATACACCTCCGCCAGCCTATTCGGCCAGTGCCTCGTATGTGTCTGTAAGCAGGGGCCAGACATTGCCTGCATATACGTTAAAGTCCAATTCGCCAGCAGTGTACTATGCATCGACTACAAGAAGTACCTATGGAGGTGCTTGGGGCTATGGGTTTTACCCGATTTACCCGTATCCGTTCTGGGCATATGGCGCTGGATACTGGGCAGGCTCGACATACTATCCAAATACGTTCCATCACAGCATCTACAACTACCATAATCAGCTGCGCAATATTACTGTGCTCAACGGGACTAATATCCCGCTTGTTGGTGACCAGGATATTTTCAGCACGGGTGGAAAGAATATTACGCTTACGGATTTCAACAACGGTACCATCCAGATTGCTCCGTGCGGCAACTCAACCAGCGCCGACCTGGGCGTTGGCGATTCTGACTGTGGGTTCATAGTGCTGAATATCAAGGATGGAAGCGTTGTTCGGGGCAGTGCAAAGACTGAGATTCACGACGAAATCACCTTCTTCCAGCTCAGCCTGGGCAACAGAACCAGCACGCTGCGCACACAGACCATCTCCAGCACCAAAAAGAAGCCACAGGCTGGCCCTGTTGTCGGTATCGTGCTGGGCTCCGTTGCGTTTGTTGCCATTGTCATCGGTCTTTTGTGGTGGTTTGCATGCCGCAAAAAGTAAAGCAATTAACCCTGATTATATCATTTTTTAATTTTTTTGTCTTGTATCAGATGTGGCGAAGAAATATATTCATTGCTAAATGAAAAAAAAAACTATCATAGAAATGAAGAGAGAGAATAAAATATAATACAATAAAGGCAAACCAGAGCCAAGATGTCACAAGGGTGCCAAAAAAAATTAATTTCCATAGGTGCGCTTTGAAGAAACAGTGACGATTTTTCCCAGATTGTGTTTACAGCAAGGACACAAATGCACGGTCTTTTTCAGCCACTGGGTGACAAACGGCAACAAAGCCAAAGGCCAGTATATTGTAGCCAGCGCAGCAGAAGCCGCCAGAGTTCTTGTACTTGCTTTGCTCTTCACCTTGGTCTGTATATATTGTCCACAACGAGGACATTCAATCTGCACTGGTACGTCTTTCAGTTTGACATAGGAATCCGAAGCCATTCGCGAATCATAGTATGCATATCTTCCGGGTGCAACATATCCGGTGTACATTGTGTTTGGAACAGGCGCATAACCCATGTCTCTTGGGTTGGCATAGATTGGTTTTTCCGGATAATAGTTGCAATTGTATCCGGCTTCAGCGTACTTTTGGTTGTGGAACGGATACGAGTAGCTGTTTATTGGAATGCTGACCTGTGGGTTTTCATAATAGTACTGGTGGTTAGGTGGAAGGTTGTAAATCGCAGGACCAGACATTTTTTATTACTTTTTTTTTCTTAATGACTAAACGATGTTATAAGATATGTGTGCAATAATAAGTTGTATCAGACAAATATCAGATAAAACTAGCTAGTTTTAAATTTAGTCTAGCAATGCAATAAAGGTAGCAGCAACGTATTTAAAAATGTAGTTGGGAGAAATTTGGACAAGAGCATAAAAGGAAAGGAAAGAAAAGGTTGGGGGAGAGGAAGATAAAGGCGAAGAAAAAAACCAGCTTACTTTATATACATTGCTAAAGAGAAAAAAAAACCCCAAGCTGAGCATTTTGTCTTTTATTTTCCGCTATTAACTGACCACCCTTCTCGAACAAAATAAAAAAAAGCGCAAATGTAACAAAAAGGAATTAGATATTTCTTTGCTTATTTTTTTTCTGTGTATTGGAATGATTGTTTCGACTGTGCATTATCCAACGAGTTTTTTTTTATTTTCTTGTTTTTAGAGCCAGAGTAATTTTTTTTTTTTGGCTGACAAGGAAATACCTAGTCACAAGCCGTTTTCCATTTATCGAGCATTTATTTATTTTTTTGTCCACAAGGGCTCGCACTTTTGTTGCTTGGCTTAGTACAAATGAAAAAAGCAGCTTTTTGGATGTTTCTCTCAAGTCAACCAATTCAAGCATCAAGTGAGCTTGAACAAAGAAAAAACAATCCAAGTCATGTGTATTATTTAAAAAAAACACACACACACACACGCATAAAAAGCGAAAGCAAATACACGAAAAGAAAACTGCACATGTTGCAGATAATCCATGGACAACTTGGCTCATCAATGACTGCGACCAGAAAAATTCGGTTGTTTTTATTGCTGTATCTTTTTTCTTTGGATAGCGACTTTAAATCCAACGCAGCACCTGGTTATTATCTTGGCGGACTTTTAATTTTATTTTGGGGGGGGGGGATGGAGCATGGTTGTATGTTTGCGCACGTATCTCTTCAATTTGCAATCAACTCAGTTGGTGATTTCATTTTGTTTCACATCGTTTAAATAATGAAGAATTCTTCCATCACATTCATCTTTTGATTGCAGATTATACAGGCGCAGAAGAAGAAAAAGGGAACCAGTCTCGAAAAAAAGGTATCGTGACTGTTCACAAGCTTGCCTTGTTTGATTGCAGACAAGAAGAGAAAAAAGAAATAAATAAAGTTTGCCAGTGAAAGCGCAAAAAAAGGGCGAATCAAGATACTTTGCTTTTTTCCTCACTGCGCAGCTATGGCTATGCCATTTGTTTTCCCTTTTGCAGTATTAAAAGCTTCTCAAAGTTCTTATTATTTTAGCGTATGTTCTTGGCTGCAAAAGCGAAAAAGTCAATTGCCTTGTCGAGGCTGCGCTAATACTGCGTAAGCTAAATCCAAATACATGCAATGTCTGTTGTCTAATTATTGACGCTTGCCGGCTTTTTCCCTCCAAAAACAAGATTTATTTTATGGATTTATTTCATCTCTTTTAGTCCACATGCCTCAGTCACACACCATTTGCCGTGTCCTGACACGGAAGCTAATAAGAAAAAAATACGCAGTCAAATGACGATTTCCAAGTATCCACCCCTGTCTTCGACACGCACCTTGCTAAAGTCTTCCACCACATACTCGGCACCAGCTTGGCGCAGCTTTTCTTCGGTTGTCGATGTCAGGACACCAACTACTGTTGCGCCCGCAGCTCGGCCAGCCTTGACGCCGTTGATGGAATCCTCAAAAACAACTGTTTCTTTCGCGCCAACGCCTAGTCTTTTTGCCCCCATCTCGTAACACTCGGGACTGGGTTTTCCTACCTGTACATCTTTTGCCGAGACCAACGTATCGGGAATAGGCAGGCTTACCTGTTGCATTCTGGTCAGCGCCAGCGCCTGCGTAGCGGCTGTGACTATGGTCCATTTGCTTGAATCCAGATCAGCCAGTAACTCTGGCACTCCTGGTACAGCAAATACGCCCTCTGCGTCGTGCATCAGATCGGCTTCTGCCTTTTCTGCGCTTTCGCGAGAATGCATCGATTCTGGGAACCATTTGCACAGCACGTCGTAAGTAGGGTGTCCGTGGACATTGTGCAGCAGCTTCTCGGCATCTACGTTGTATTTCTCTGCCATTCCACGCCAGTAGTTTTCGACGCATGCCACCGTGTTGACAAGCGTTCCATCCATATCAAAAAGAATGGCTTTTGCTTTGATGACGGCGCGCATATCCACAAAAGTACAAAAAGTTTGGGACAAGAAAATGAAAAGAACTGTTGATAAAAAAACAAATGGACAAGCAGGAAAACAAAAAAACCCCCCGACATCAAACAGAACACCTTTTTTCTGGGCTTTATATTGCTATGAAACAATATTCGAGCCGTTCAAATTTTAGCCCTACTCCCGATTTTACTTTGCATTTAATTCAGTCCACGTGTCGTTTATTTTTCTGTTCATTTCGAGGATACACGCTTATCGATAAGCTGTCTGCAGAAAATGTGGTTAAACGTTATCAGCGAAATATTAAAGAGCCGAAATGTTTGTATATGTCCACATGCTCTTGCACAAAATTCTGTATTTTTTCTGCGCCTGCTATTTGTGTTCTAAAGTTTTCCAAACATACCGTCCTTGATAGAACTTGTTGTATGTACTCTATAGCTTTTCCTGCGTCATCGGTCTCGGCAAGATGCCCGATGACTAGCCTTTTTAATGTATTGCTAAGAATTGGGTCTTCATCAATGTTTTCCATGTAATCGCCATATTTTGTCACAGCGAAGGAAAAAGCAATCATGCTTTTTATATTGGGTGTCTTACCTAAAATCTGTACAAGTAAATCCAACTCCACTGTGTAATAAAAGCTTAAGTTGGTAAGATACGTCCATTGGATCTTGCTAGCATTCAATTCAAAATAAGAGTTGTTAATAATAAGCCCTGCACTTTCTTGAATTTGAACATTATTCAGAAACAAATTTGTAGTATCGTAGAATCTATCTTCATCAGCTCTGTCGAGTGCGTGGTATTTCAAAAACAGCCGTGCCACACTCTTAATCCCTATTTGGCTAAATCTGTATGCCGACTCGGTAGAGTTTTCAAGAGATAACAATTCAAACGCTTTTGGATACTCATCTGTTGCGCTAAAGTCGGTTTTTTCTAGTTCGTCTTGTACACACAGCCTGGAAAGCCTGGGGAACTTCACTCGATAACAAGACGATGAACTAGATGAAGCTCTCCATTGACTACCACTGCTTTCTTTCCAAGAAAAACACTCAATATTAAATGTCAGTTCCAAGTCAGTCAGATTGAGGAAAACGATGTCGGCATTATCCGAGCTATGAACCCAGCTTTTCCATGAGAAATCTAGACTGGCATTAACAATACAAAGATGGCGGAGACTTTTGGCAAATATTCTGGGAAGCATCTGTTTAGTTTTGGTATCAAGACATATGCGTAGCTTTGCCAAACAAACGGGAAATGATGAGATAGTAAGTGGTATTCCTCTATTACATAAAAGCGCTTTTAGCTGACTAGAATACCTAGTTATCAGCTTACTGGTTATTCGTCTATAAACAGGGCCATTATCATCTCCACTAATATTGACGTTGTTAATGCCTGGCAGATACCGAAATATTATTTTGCAGAGATGGTCTACCTTGATAAATAATAGCCTTTTAAGTTTTTTGCTCGCCTTACTATTTAGTTGCGGGGTGTCTTCTCCCAGAATGTGCCAGTGTAATTTCTGCGTATCTGAAAACGTTTGAGGATTTTCTATTATCAATTCGGCTAAGAAGCCAAGAAAAAACTCTAAATTGGTCACCATGACGATGTCAGCCTTGATGCTTTTGATAGTGCCACGGTGTTTGTTTTCTAGTAACAACGAGCTATTTGAACATAATTCATCGCAGTTTGTTTGCTGAGCTAATGGCTTCTGTTGAAGCTGAAGAAGTCTCTTTTTATCGGCAATGTGCAAAGCGCTGTACTGCATTAGGTATCCTTGTTGTCTCCAGTTCTGGCATACCTGGATCATAACAAGCTGCTTTTTCCACGAGCTCATTAAATACGCGGGACCGTTGTAGTGGTATACGAATATGTTTTTGTATATTATACTCGGAAGCTGCTGAACCGCTCTCATAGTAGTATAGTCTAATGAAATATCAAGAATGGTAGATAGGCTTGTAAAAATAACAGCGTAGGTATCCTAAACAAAAAAATAAAAACTAAAAAAAAAATAAAAAGAGCAGAGCAGAGTAGAGCAAAGAACAGAAAAGAAAAGAAGGAAAAAGAAAAAGCAATAAATAATTTCACGTCTGTTGAGCTCTTTATATTAAGAGGCATGGTATCTAACGAGACTAGGCCTTTTTTCTATACAATCCTTTGCTTTGAAAAAAGAAGATTGCAATTTGCCTTTGGTTTCTTACATCTGCTGCGTAAAAGGGGTTTCTTTATTGCCAAACATTATTAAATGCGCCTTGGTTAGTTTTATTAGGATTAAGCATTTTGCTGACATGCTATGCTTCACACTAGAAAAATTTTGTTTAAACAAATAAATGCGTGTTCCAAATCCTTTCATATCTTGTGTGCAATGAGTATCAGTAAATTGAGAATTAAAAAACAAACGCTAGAACTTCAAAAAATCCAAATATCGTACTTGCCAAGCGCTTAAAAAAAGGATAATAACACCTTTTTTTCTCCTCCCTTCTCTCCATTCTCAGCTATCTTGTGTTCTCGCAACTAGTGTTTCTTGTCACCAGAAGACTGATCAGGAGCATGGTCACCGTTGGTAGGCACCAAAAGCAGCTCTGGAGGATTAATCTTGAACCACTGGTAGACGTACTCCGAAGCGCGCAAAAACTTGCGATCCGTGTACTTTTCAAAAATGGCCCTGAACTTCCTCGGTTGCATCAGCAGCTCGATCAGAATCCGGACAACCGGTAGAAGCTCGCTTTCAAAATACCCCGAATAGAAAGCATGCGAGCGTGTCCATGCGCTCTTGTCAAGGAACCTCAACGCCAGGTAATGCGAGGCAGCAGCAACCTTTGAGGACGGAATGGAAATAAACCGCTCGTCGATAAGCGTCACCTCCATGATGTATTTGGCCAGAGTACGAGTGGACATGTCGTAGTCGTCGGCCTTGGAAATGCGCCGGAGAAAAATATACGGGCTGGGCCATCCCAGGTCAAAGTTCAGCATCCGCAGAATAAACCGCTCAGCACGCAGAATATCCTCTTCGCTGTAGTTCTTCTCCACCATGTACTCGATGTCCTTGACGCTGGGCACATGAATCTCTTCGTACTTGGATGCCAGCAAAAGACAGACGGCGCCGACTAGCTGTAGCTTGTTAATGACGATTTCTTTAACCGACAGGAACCGATCGACAAAGTTGATCGCCAGATAGAGCGTCTCAGGCAGCAGGTTAAACTGCTTATGCACCTGGACTAGCCATTCGACAAGAATGGTCCGGGTCGACCAGGTAAGGGAAGGCTGCCTGGTGATGTATTGCGGATCAGGCATCTGCTTGATCTCCAGCTCACGCATATAGCCAAAGATGTCGTCGCTGAACTCTGGCACTAGAGTCATATCGGACGGATCTACGTCGGCCTCAAAGTTGTTAATCTCGGTCATCCGGATCGGATGCTCGTTCAACAGCCCGGTATGAGCTAGAGCATAATCAATCGTGTCGATTTCGACAAACTTCATCTCGCCAAGCCCGTCCAGTGGCGGCGACGAGTCAACCATATCGGGAATCACCGGGCTTGTGCTAATCTGCATGCTCTCACCAACGCTGCTCACCGCGGTGGTAGAGCCGCTTTCCGTCGAAGCAGTGTCAGGCAATACAGCAGCAGCCTTGTCTTCGGATCCAGACTCTACAACGCTGCTAATAGACATTTCAGAGGCAGAATGCGTGGCGATTGGACGAGTTATGCGCCCGCTGCGTGTGTGCTTGCTAAGGTTGTTACCAGCTGACTCTGTTGTATCGGCTTCCGAGTAGCGTGCGCGCTTGGCTGAGCTGTTGACCGCCACGACAGCAGCCGCGGCAGTAGCAACAATGGCACGCGGACGACGCGCGCCAAATGTAGCAGACGGCTTGCTAATTGGTCTGTTGGCAACCGTGTTGGTTGACCTGGCAGAAACCGCCGATGGGCGAGCGATGCCGCTGTTGATGGCAGAGGCCGTTTGACGAACACGAGCGGTGCCAAATGCCGTGGGCTTGGCAATAGCCGATGATGAAACAGTGGGGTCTACAGAACTTGCGTGTGTAGAAGAGTTGACCGGAATACGTACAGACCTGGTCAACGGCCTTACAGGCACTTTGGACGCAGCCTCGCTGGGCTTGGCAATCTTGGAAGCTACCGCCTGGGGCTATATAACGAAGTGGATTAAAAAAGATATAGTGGGCATATTATCATTTAATGTCACTGAACAAAACGTTTGAGTCGATGCCAGAACAGGACCCTGAGAAAGCACCTCTTCTTGCCAGGATGGACAGCAACCCTTGAAGACCAAGAATGTAAACATAAACAAAAAAGAAATTGTGCAGAAATATTTTTCGCACCAATCACAACAACTAAAAATTTTAACGTAAACAAAACAAAAAAAACAACAAAGCTGACCAATCCAAATGCATCAGTTTTTTTTAGTTGTTGCCTTCTAAAAAACCATATAGAACGCCTTACCTTGATATTAACCACGTTGCTCAGAGCAGTGCGCGAGCGTGCATCGGCGGTGGCAGCCGGACCAAAAGTCTTTACAGTGGCTGGTGCTCCGGCTTTGACACCGATGGTTGATGAAGTCGTCGGCATAACCAGTGCTCCGCGCTGCTTTGCTACAATAGCGGTTTTGCCTACCGGTTCAACGTCCTTGGAACTACGCGTGCCCATTTTATTCTCGTCTGTCATGGCTGCGCGGCCCGGGATCCGGGAACGCAATGGCATAGTCGAGCTTTTATTCTGAAACATGGCTTTATCAAGTTAGGACTCCCTTTCTGCAATAAGAAGCTGATGAATGGATATGTGTTTGACTTGACTTGGGTTATTGCAAAAAGAATTGAAAATGTGCAAGAATAAAAAGACTGATTTGCGTGGGTATTGGTAAAAAAAAAAGATAAAAGAAAAATGGGTATAGAGGAATAAGAAAAAGATCGGATAGGGAACAGTATGAAAAGGAAAAAAGGTATGGCTATTTTATTTTTTCAATTTAGAGAAATAATAATTAAACCCAGACGGAATTCTAACTTTTGCCAAAACGTATATTTTTTTGTGTATCAAAAAAGAGCAAAGCCAATATTTGAGTTAACGCGTACTACTTTGACTTGACAAAAAAATTGAGGAGCATACGATAGGGTGAGGCAAAAAAAGTAGATAGGAAAGAAAAGGAATGACCCAAGCTACTGAAAACCACTCAGACACTACAGGAAGAAAAAAAAACAAGGTTGTTATTTTCTCCTGTACAAATGGTTTAGATAAGAGTAATCGAAAGTAAAGAGCTTTTGGTGAGTGAACGAAAAAAGAAAAGAAAAGGAAAAAAGTTTTTTTGGATTCAGATACTTGTTGTAGCTGGGCTATTTAAATACTCAATCCAAGTTGATCAGGTTCTGTTTTTTTTTTTGAATAAAATAAAATATAGAATCAACTAGGCCAACAGAATAAAAAAAATATAAAATAGATTGTTTGCTAACGTTACTTTTTTTTATACCATCAAGAACGCTAAGAAAATATTTTTTAAACAATACAAAAAAATATAGAATAAAAGAGGGATTGCACTAAAAAAAATAATGTTTTTTTGTTTTGTTTTTTTTTGTTTGTAACGTAGCTGGATCCGTTCACAGATGCCAGCTCGTGGTTTATTTTTATTTTTTGCGCTGAACCTAGTAAACCTGCAGATACAACTTTGTTTGTCTTCTTTGTAGCGCTTTGATCGTAGCACATGAGGTTTTGTTTATTTTAAAAACTTTTTGTTTACGTTAATTTTTTTGGTAGCAGGATAAGGGGGGGGGAAAAGTGACTTTATATTGTTTTCCCTTGGTTCCCTCCCTGCCCTTTTGTAATGTCGGTTCCAGCAAACTGCCAGACATTTTTTTTTTTTTTATTCAACATTGGTTTACAGGGATCTTGGCTTTAGAGACATGCATAAAGAAGGGAGAGGGGATCCCAGTAGCGAACTTGTGTCTGTGCGGCTAGATCCAACCAACTTCCTTTTGTTTGATGGTTCCGGACCCATTCCTTACAACGCAGTAAACATATGGTTTCACAAATTATGCACCTGAAAATGATATATTTAAAAATAAATTAACATACAAAAAAAATATATATTATCCTCATTTTTTTTTCATCTTTGCTTTTGTTTCCTGGGGGACCGGTCCACGGATTCAAATACGTCTTTGGCACCGATAAACATGGCAGTATGTGAGATGGCCAGCCGTTGTGATAGTTCAGCTTGCTCGGTCATCACAGCCACGTTACGGTTGAGTTGCTCGATGTTTTGGTGCAGCCGACCCAGTTGTTTGCTTAGGTTTGTGTATAGAAACTCACGGTTGCGTTCGCTTTTCCTATCCATTGTATTATGCGCTGTGTATGTATATGGCGAGGTAGTTTTAAGAGTATTATAAAAATGGTCGAGAGCAAACAAAAAAGAAATAAAAGCTTGGGGAGGGGGTTTTTGTTGGGCTTTAAAAAAAAAAAAAAAAAAAAA